>SCLD01086790.1:0-14579 GCA_004367895.1 Oikopleura longicauda | reverse complement strand
AAGACCTCAAATCAACGTAGAAATTGTACTTTTAGTACTTTTGGTAGCCAGTTTGGAGCCTATTTAAAACTTGAATCGGTCACATACACCTGACTATGCACCAATCAAAAACCTGGATTTTTAGGCTGAGTTTGGGCACCTGGTAGCTCTGGAACCATTTCATTTTAAAATTTGATTTTACGAAAAAATATATTTTCAGAGAAATAATAATTATGGATGAATATCGGAATAGGAAGGGTTGCTTAAAACACTGCAAGTGTTTAACGGAAACAAAATCCAAATTTTAATCGATGCCGTTATTGCGTTTTGGACCATTATGTCATATGTGGCTGATAGTATTGTCTGGATTTTGTTTCCATGTATAAAAATTTCGATTTACGGAGTTTTCGATTTTTGGATTTTGTTTCCGTGATTTTGAAATCAGCCCAGAAAAGTGTAAATATGGTCGCTGTTGGTATTTTCGTTGGTGCCAATATACTTTTTATAATTGGTTTTGCAGTTTTATTCGTGTGTCAAAAACGAATTTTATCAAAGGCACGGTTTACTAATAAAGATATTACGAAATGGCTCATTTCAGACTTTTTTCCGAAAAACCCAAAAATATAAAAAATTTCAGATATTCTGAAAATTTGGCGTAGGTGGGTCTCAATGCCATAGATCAAAGATTTACCATTTTTCAATTTTTTCGATTTTTCGAGATTTTTCGATATTTTTCGAGATTTTGCAAGATTTTTCGATCTTTCGAGATTCTCGATTTTCAATTTTTGGAGATTTTCGATTTTTCGAGATTTTCGATTTAACGGATTTTGTCGCAATTTAGTCTGAAATGAGCCAATTGCGTAGTGTAGGTCAGGAAAATTAAATTTGATGTCTTGATATTAACTCTATATCGTGTTAACGATGTCCCGTTTTGCCCTTTAGAGGTTTTCTCGTGACAGATGACTTGTGGTTCATAAAACCGGGATCTTTACCACGCTAATAAAGATTACCACGATTTTAACCAAGATTTTGAAACGACCTAGTTTTAGACATGGGATTAATTTAACACATTTAATATCAATAACACGATGTTGTAAAAGTCTGTTTCCGGAAAAAGTTTCCGTTAACAGTATCGAATTCGGATTGTGTCATAATTGTCGAAGGTTTTGACCGTTAATTATCGGTGGAAACTGGTGGTTTACATAATCACCATTCCATAGTGTGTTTCAAAGTTTGGTCCGGATATCATGTCTGGAATTTCTATTAAATGACCCATGGGGCAACAAGGGTCAATTAACCGGAAGTTATCGGATTTCAACCGGAAGTCAACCGGATGTTATCGGATTTTCACCGTTCAACTTTTTCCGTAGTTTTCAGCCTTTTTTGTAAACCGCAAAAGCAAAAACACGAAACTCATAATGGTCATTGATAAAAAAATATTTTCTGATTCTGTATTAAAATAATAAATTTTTATATTGTTCAAAAACTCGTTTTCTTTTTATTATGTAATTGTTATGTTATTGCTATCACGTAATGATATTAACCTGATATTTCAACTGGGCCATGGCAAGATTATCAAATTCATTTGTTTTATTGATAGCATCGTAATAATTGTATATAGAGGCTGAAAAGTTGACATGAAATTACTCATTTCATCTGAGTCATATGTGTGGTGGAGCTAGAGAGCGGTTCTTACCTGACTGGACTTTTGCATCAAAAACTTCATCTCTCTGTGCCCAATCGTCTCTCCATATTTGAAGCCTTGAACTGGACTCTGGTGAAATCGATCCGATCGAGTATGAATGACTGTCCCTTCTTCGCTTCTCGATTCGCTCTTCGTAAAGTGTCCTCATGCTTTTCATCGTCTAAATAACATTAAACTTATATATCTAAAGTAGACGGTCATCGGTGAAAGTGGACGGCCCAAGGAGGTTTAAGTATCGAACTGGACGTTCTTAATGAATTTAAACGGACGGTCTGCGAAAATGACATTTTTGGCATTTTAAGGACGTCCACTTTGAGGACTGTCCACTTTAAAGACCGTCCACTTTAAGGACCGTCCACTTTAAGGACCGTCCACTTTAAGGACCGTCCACTTTAAGGACCGTCCACTTAAAGGATCGTTCGCTTTAAGTACTGTCCACTGTGAGGACCGTCTATTTTTAAAAATCCTTCAATTTAAAAACCGTCAACTTTGAAGACCGTCCACTTTCAGGACCGTCCACCTTGAACCTGCCTCATTATTATCCAGCCAATCCTAGATATAATTTTTACCTGAGCAATTTTTTGAAGTTTTTCCCTTTCTTGATTCACAGCAGAAAATAATGTCTGTGAAATGCCAATAGTTTTTCGCCAAGCCGTATTTGATTGTGTTCGAATTGACAAATTTTTGACTTTTCGACCTTTTCGAACTGTGATTTTTTCACTTTCAACAAATCGCGTGGCTGCATTTCGTTGTGACATCAAACGCTCCAATACGTCAGTGCTTTCTGTCATGGGATTTCTAGATACCGGAAGTATGACCGGAAGTTCACGCTTGGCTATAACTTAAACCGGAAGTTCACTTTTGACCAGAACTTGAACCGGAAGTTCACTTTTACCAGAACTTAAACCGGAAGTCCATGGCTCGAATCACGGAAAACTCATCCATCTTTGAAAATTACTAATTTTAAATTAGTCTGGACAGGAATTCAAAAAACTTTGATGAGTTTTCCAGAAGTGCCACAGAGTCATAATCCCGAAAACCGAAATTTTAAAAACTGGATAAGTTTTCCAGATTTTGTCAGCAAAGAATAATCCTCATTTTGGTCAAAATATTTGAAGAAATCCTTTGTTAGGAACAGTTCTCTGATTGAACCAAGTGAACCAACCCAATTTGAAAAGAGCCCAGCCACCAATCCAATTCCCAACTGATGTCACGCATACAAATAATTCATCAATGAGATTCTAAAACCGGAACTTTAATTTTAAGTTTAACCGGGAGTTAGACCCGAAGTAAGACCGGAAGTTAGACCAGAGATTATATCGAAAATAACCGGAAGTTAAATCGAAAATTTTAAACTTTCCATCACAACCGGAACTTGGACCAGAAATTTGACCGATACTTCAACCAGAAGTTGGGCCAAAAATTGTACCGGAAGTAAGACAAGAAAGTGAACCGGAAATTGACCCAGTAAGAAAATCAAAAATAACCGGAAACTCAAAATTTTTAAATTTCGATCAGGACCGGAAATTTGACCGAGAATCGGATCGGAAGCTTTATTTGAAATGACGGAAAGTTCATTTTTGAATTTGATATCAAACCGGAAGTTATACCGGAAGTTAAATCTTCCAAAATGACTCACCTGTTCTTCGGACAGATTCCTGACACCATGAATGCAGAAAATACAAAGTGTCGTGAAAAGTATTTCACCCTCAATGAAAATAAGCGCTGTTGAAGTTACCGAATTCTCATTCTTTAAGAAATCAAAAAGAACCAGAACACGTGTAACCTCACCTATACAATAGAACAAGTTAAAAAGCAAAGCACCAAGAATTGGATTTCGATAAAATGATCGAATCAGACGACGATATAAGATACGATCATTGTAGATTGACCACATCCAGTTGACTTTTATGGTGTCGAAATTTTTTATAGGGGGGACTTTGACCAAGTCACTTGGTGATACCTAGCCAGAATTCTGAGACAAGGACATTCTCGAGAAGTGTGCCAGAATAACTTTTAATTTATTATTTGGGTCAAAAAATCATCGGTGGCCCTAGTTTTACGATAGGATGTCGGTGTTATGTAATAATTACGTAATGAGCTAAAAATGGAAATGGTTAGTTTTCAATACAACCATAAGAGATAAGGGGCGCAAACGAAAAGGAATGAAAAACTTCATTTCTTGAGATTTTATGGAGTGTCATCTAAGGTCATTATAGGTCATAATAGGTCATTATAGGACATTTGAGGTCATTTGAGGTCATTTGAGGTCATTTGAGGTCATTTGATGTCATTTTAGGTCATTTTAGGTCATTTATTAAAATTAAACGTTTTCGGCTTGAAATTTGGTACCTAAGATGGCGTTCAAAAATGCTTTTTGACAGTACTGTTTGACCTAGTCCACTTTGTTAATTTTTGTACGGTTTTACTACTTGGTCAAAATAAGCCGACACCATAACTGAAACAATGAAAGATTGTTTAAAATCATTTAAAAGCATGGTTCTGGAAACCATGATTTCAGTGAACTCTTTCTCTACTTGAGTGAAAAGTCCGACGTGGAAGAAAAATATGAAATAAGTTTATACCAATGCTCGATTGTGGAAAAGCATTTATCGATTTGCGCTTATTACGGATATGTACTCAAAGCTAAATAATATCGATTTTAATAAGAACTCAGTCTTCTTATATAAGGAGGTACCAGATGAACCTGTGTCACTTGGTCGAGGGTTGAATAAGGGGTTGGGATTTATTTAATACAGTTAATTTGATATTATTCATATATAGGATGAATTCGGAGAAATTTTAAAATTTTCAATTTCAAGCCTAAATTGTCATGTTTGATGAAAATCACAAAAATGATAACTAGGGTGAATCCTTGGATTTTTACAAATTCACCCTATATACGATTTTGAAGAATTTTCACGAAAATAGTCATTATCGGAATGGCCATTTTCAGCCATGAATTCACCCTAGTTATCATGTTTGTGATTTCCCATCAAAAATGACAATTTAGGCTCAAAATGAAAGTTTTAAATTTTCTTGGAATTCATCCTATTAACATAATATTAGATATAATTTTACAGTATGTCTGTTAGAATGACATCAAACTAAAATTGGATCACAGTTTAAATATCAATCATCTCTATCGACCTATGATATTTATATGATTTTATGACAATTAACTGGTGGGGATTATAATTTTATGAATTTTCAAATAGCAACGGCGGATTCTCGATACTAAAATGGTATAAAATAAGCTGTTCTTCAAAAAAAAATCAAAATAAAATGCCTTTAATCAGAGATAACCGACGTACTGACCGACGAGGTTCTCGTCAGGACGACCGCCAGGTACGTCATAACGTCCATGGTCCACGGATCGCTACTTATAATCAGAAAAGCAAAGTGGACATTCCTTCGAATCAACGACCCCTTAAATGAACGGTTGCCGTCTAGTTGAAATCGTTTTGGCCGTCCAGTTTAATACTTGACCGCTCATTTTTAATCCTTCGGTCCGAAGATTTCGGATCTTAAACTATAATTCCCATGGACCGTCCACATTTTTGTTTGGGTGTCCACTTTGTTCAATGGCCTTCCACTTTTTTTGTATGGCCGTCCACTTTCTTGTATGACCGTTCACTTTGGACTTCACCCCTTTAAACCTTTAATTTTAGGAAGATCGTATCGATGACCGTGGCGATCGTCAAGAAGACAGAATTGAAGATCGTGGTGATCGACAAGAGGATCGTGGTGATCGACGGGACGATCGCGGAGATCGCCAAGACGATCGAGGAGACAATCGTGACGATCGACAAGATGGTCGACAAGATAATCGTGATAATCGACGTGATAGAAGATAATAAACAGTTTTTTACAGACTTCAAAATAAAACATTCCTCGCGATTTTATTGTTTAAATATTTTTTCGCGAATTCTGAAAAAAAAAATCAGAGAAACGGGACTACAGCGTTAGCGAAGTGAGCGTCTAAGTGGTAGGGTGGGATGCGCCTTCGCGATCGTAGTCGTTTTTATACTCGTATCATGCGCAATTAGGGCTTCATACACCCTCATAGACTACACCCTCATAGACTACAGTCTTTGCCAACATGGTCTTTACCAGAGAATAAAGAAAACCTAGATGTTATGTTGTTCTTGCTTGGGGCCATTTTGTGAATTGATGCGATGAAAACATTTCATTCATTCCAAAACCCGAAATGAAAATCAGAATATGTCAAAAGAGATGAATCGATATCCAGGAAATACACATGAACACCCGATTTTGCATAAACCAAAAGACATTATAACCACTTAAATGAATCAGGACTGTTTTTTATGTTTGTGTTACTACTTTTTTGTTTCGAGCTGAATTTAAAAATGATGAAAGATGAGCCGATATGAACATATATAACGGAATAAAATATCATATATTGCTCACAAAGTGGAGAAAAAGAAGAACGACTCTTTGAATAAGCAATCTAGAGGGCGCCATTTCAGAGAATATAATATTTTATTCCGTTACAGATGGTATTGAAGATAAATCGCCCCTTTTATCACAATTCAAATGAATCATATAGATCAGCAGTTGTCAAACGCAACATTTCGTCCACTGTTATATTCGTTTCACAAAATAAGCCTTTCATTATATAATATAAATTTCATGTCCATAATAATTTATGAATGTCAATAATGGCCGTAATGGCCAATTTGCTTTCGTTGCGCGATATTCAGACTTTTTCACGACCAAATCTTGTTGATTTGAACTTAACTTGCTTGGGGACCTTTCTTGAGTCGAGCCTATGGAAATTTTGTCATTCCTTTTTATATGAGACATGATTTTTATGACAATTTTATCACCAAGAGATGAATCATTATTAGTTTTCGTAAATGCAAGGAAATCTGTCCAAAATTATTCTGGGTATAACTCCCAGAAATTGCTCTTAAAGACGTTTTAAGTCTTCAAATATATTCAAAAATGAATCTGTCCTTTATTTATTTTCTATTCTCTTCATCATCAAATCCGATTTAAAAACAAAATAAACAATAAACTAACTTGAAATCGCGTGATTTGTTAAATCGTAAATTCACATAAAAGTGACCTCACCTTTTTGAGCTTGCACACATAAGAGTGACCCACTTGGTCGCGTTTTGGAAATCTAAATTTTCTGACAAACCGTTTACCGCTAATTTGAAAATAAGGATTTAACTTTGACCACTTACACTACACTGCTAGGCCACCTCACTTTAAGCGGCACGAGCGAACAAAGCATTAGAAAGCTAAAATTGCAACCAGACATCGTGGGACGGATTTCGTCCGGCTTCGTCCGTCGTCCGCCTTCTTTCGCTTTGAGAAAATTAATGTTCGTACCAGTTCGTCTACCGTAGACTGGTTCAAAATTCGAATCTCCGTGGACGAATTATTTTCGGCATTTATTTTTGATAACAGAATTATAGATATTCATAGTTCTCGCTATGTCACAAAGCGTGTTAACATCTCCTTCCAGCTCGGATATTCGTTTTTTCAACATAAGATTATGGATTTTTCGCGAAAATTCTGGCCGGCTAAGCCTCTGTTCAGTTTTTCTTATGCCTGTACCAGTCTTTGTGAGTGATTTTAGAAGTTTTTCAAGAAGAATGTCACGTGATGACGTCGCCGATGACGTTACTGATGACGTCATTGATGACGTCACTGACGGAAATGATGAATAGATCATATAAGAAATTAGACCGATTGCGGCCATGAAAATAAATATTGCAGCATTGAATATGACTCGATCTTTTCGCTCGACATAAGAATTTCTAAATTCTTCGTTTTCTTCCGTTACGCCTCGATCTGGTTTATTTAAAGTCATTGTTTTTGTATTTGAGAATTCCAGTTTAGCGAGAGTATATATAGGGATTTTTTGGAAAAAATTATCAGTTTTCATAATAACTTATTATGCATAATCCGTGGCGATTTGATGGTTTTTCATAATACGATTCTTTCTAGAATATAGACGTAACGTGAGTATTTTTAGCCTGTACGATCATGTTCTGTCGAGAACCAAAGAATATCGAAACTCAGGGTACACCTATTTAACCCCTGTCCGTGGGTTCTGGACAAAAAATCAAATTTCTCGGAAAATAAAACTAATTTGTAGCTAAAATGAGCTTATTTGAGGTTTTTACATCATTGAAAATGGGCTAATTTGAAGAAAAATCACGTGATCATAGAAAACCAAGCTTAAAATGAGCTAATTTGAGGTTTTTACATTATTGAAAATGGGCTAATTTGAAGGAAAATCACGTGACCATATAAAAATCGAATTTGAAAAGGGAAAAATAAATGAGCTAATTTGAAGTTAAATGCATGTTCAAACACGTGATCGAATAAAAAATGAGCTAATTTGTGGTACCCCTCGTATTATATTTTGCGTCAAAATGCAAATCTAGGACGTTCGATTTCCCCGTCATGTCCGAATCTGTGGAAAATGAATCTTAAAAACTACATTTCTGTTACTGTACCCTGTATTATATCAAAACTGTGGTTTACTTTCCTAGACATGACCTCGCAAAAGATTTATCGGTCTGATTTTAAGCTACATATTAGTTTTTCACAAAATTCAATTTGACTTAAAATGAATCATATAAAATATAAGTTTGTTACGTTTTTCCACGGATATAACAATATAATATTTTGCGTCAATGCAAATCTAAGACATCAGACTACATTTCTGTTACTGTTCTCTGTAATTTATATAAAAACTTTGGTTTACTTATTGGGAGATGCATCCCGGGATGTCCTATATGCGAAACAAGAAGAAACGGAAAATCTGGGATATCCGAAAACCTAAAACATCGAATGAAAATGAATCTTCAAAACTACACTTCTGTTACTTTACTCTGTATAATATCAAAATTGTAGTTTACTTCTTACAGTAAAAATTGCAAAAAGAATCGCCCGTTATGTAACACATCTAACTAAAATTAATATCATTGCCTGCTCACAAAGAGGAGAAAGGGGAGAAGGACTCTCCGAATATACAATATGAGGGCGCCATTACGAAAAATGATGAGATTTCTTAGGCAATGATGATATTAAGTTTTATCAAAAATTGGGATGTTTATCCAAAAGTCGGCCTGAGTCAACACCAAAAAACTGAAATCTCGAAAAATGGATAAATTTCCAGAGTTTGCCTATCAGGATGAACAAACCTCGGCGTGATCGATGAGACCCCAGCCAAGCAAAGTTGCAGTAAAAGCCATTGGAAAATTGAATTTGACATGGTCTCCAGCATCAAACCAACCTTTTATCAGATTAAAACATGAATTAAACAGTTACGTGAACTTTGAGGTGTCATCGTTGCGTGAATTTTGGCTTCATTTTCTACTAGTTACCGTCGATACCGTACCGATAAAGGCTTATGACACCATGTTGGACTAGAAGTGAAATGTAGTTAAAGCTCGTTTTGTTTAATAGACCTGAAATAGTCAAACACGGTCACTTCCTGTCCATTTCCGGTGAAACTTTCTGACAAAAATCAACCAAAAAGTTTTCATTTCACCAGACGATTCATCGTTAAAAGGGTATTTCAATGAGCTATTTTGACCATAAATTAATTTCCACTGTAGGCGTCATTTTGGACCTCTTTGTCAAGTAATGGCTAAAATTTGCGTAACTGTTAAAGTTTGAATCCGACCTTTGGTCAAGTCTGCATCAACATCACATCCGTCACGAAGGGTCGAATCACCACGCCATAATACTCGACTTCTTCGATCCCAGCTTCCCGCTCGCTGTGCTTCGTAAAACAACAAAGACATATCCAGCGCCTCAGTGTAGTTGTAGCCTTTTTATGGGTCAGAATTTCATGAACTTCATGAATTTGGAATCCTAAGACCCAAAATTATGATAAAGGGGGTCAAACATTAAGGTGCCCCACTATCGTATGCTTTTACACGTAAAGTGGGACAGTCGAATCATTTGACTCAAATGTGTGGCAGTTCTAGACAGAGTGAGTCAATCTCAAACCGGTTGGGACACTCTAATGTTTGACCCCTATATTATATTTATGAATAATGACTCATACAAAGCGTGAATTCGGCGAAAAATGCAATTTTGATTGAGGCATTTAAAAGCCCATATTTCCCACAGAATTCATCCTAGTTATGAATTATGAGTATTTGACCCCTGACCTTCAGATGGAACATCAAAATCATAAGTAATTGTTTGATTAGGATTCTTGTTAGTAATCCCATCTGCTCCATATTCACAATAATCAAAGCTCGGAGTTGACCCTGTACCTAGGGCGTAAACCATTTCTCGAGTAGTATACAATGCGAGTCTTACTCTACCCATGAAAATGCATAGATTCACCTCAAGGTCAAGGTCAACATTCTAGAAACCTTGCGTTCTAATTAAGTTGAATTTATCCCTGAGAAATTGATATTTCGTTCACCTTGAAGTCAACCCACGCATTTTCATGGGCACACTAAGACCCGGGTTATATACTACTTTGGTGATATGTTTTTCTGGTGATTTATCAGTTTTTCACATAGCCATTTATGAGTGTTCATAATGTCATTTTCTCTGAAATGGCGCCCTCTGTATTCGGAGTTTCGTTCTCCTCTATGTGAGCAGAATATGACAATTTTTATAGTCATATATGTTATTTAAATTTTCCCTTGGTTTACACCCCACCTGTGCCCGAACTACTTGTTGGAATTGTCGGTGTTGGTGATGTTTTCGTTGTTGTCTCCGTTGTCATCGGCGTTGTAGTCGACCAATGGATCGTAGTTGTTGTAGTAGTGGCTGTTGTGGTAGTGGTAGTAGTAGTTGTAGTGGTTGGAGTTGTTGTGGTGTAACGTGTCGTAGTCTCTTCTGGTGTCGTCGGTGATCCACCAAATTCTGGTTTTTGATTGTTATTACAATAATCGACAAATGGCATTGGCTCTGGAATAAATTCGAAATGAGGCTTTGTAAGGCACTCAGGTTTTATCCAAGAGAAACGGATTAACCTATGATTATCCTTAGATAATCCGAGGATTATCGTCGATAACGTCTAAGATTATAAACCCAATGCGATAACGCGTCTGTCACAGTATCAAATCTGAGATAAGGTAACTTACATAGAACTTGAGTCTTTTTAAAATAAAGGTCAACTTTTAGGAATCCATAAAAGTCCACACGAAACTCACTCTACTTATGAACTATGAGTATTTGACCACTGAGTCAGGGGCCCTGACCTTATGATGAAGCATCGAAATCCTTTAAGCTCCCTAAAACTCGACTTTGATCCGAGATCAACCTACGCAATTGATTGGTACAATAAGGCTAGAATTTAATACTACTCAGGTGACCTATGTGATGCGAGTTATTTCATAGTATGACTAGGTTTAATTCTCACACACGTTTTTCAAATTCAAATTTTTTTGCGTGGGCGTTTACATAGGCGAACATACCCGGGAAAATATATTAGAAGTATATAACACCAGTCTTATTTTCCACATAATAATGCGTAGGTTGACCCAATGGTAAAAGGCAAGGTCAACTTTCTATCGTAATTTTAACTTTCTAAGAACTTGGGATTTCTAGAAAGTTGACCTTGCCTTTGACCTTGAGGTCAACCTACACATTCATGGGCATGATAATACTCGCGTTTTTTACTACTCAACTATGAGTCCTATCCTGCATTTGTAAATCAAGTTCTATTACATCTGTATCGTATTGTTTAGGAGTCAAATGCCACAAATATTGGTTTCCCGGATCGGGCATCGATGCAATCGCATTCCACGTGACCAACTGATTTACTTTTTGAGGAAATCTGAGTTGGATTGTCCAGTTGATCAAATGGTCACCAGGTGCAATCGGAATTTTCACATATGCATTACCTTGAAAGGGATTCTCGCACCATGGACGGCACCATGTTCCGAATTTCGGTCCGAGATTTTTTGATCCGAGATTTTTCGGTCCGTTATCTAATACGGATTTTTGATACGGATCTTGGTACTGATTTTTAGTACGGATTTTGGTCCGGACTCAAAATGGTCCGTTCAGTGGTACGGATTTTTGTCAAGACTTAAACTGGTCCATTTCGTGGTACTCAATTCTCGGACAAAAATCCTGACCACGGACTGAACCAAAAAAGTTCTGGACCATAACTCGGACCACATATATGAAATCTCCTTTAAGACTAACCTTAACCAGTTAGTCTTAAAACCGTCTGGCTCCAGTTGGTGGATCCCTGACCTTGACAATCTCCAGGACAGCCCCAAACACCTCCCCATCGGTAACCTTGAGAAGAGCTACTTGGAAGATCATAAACGCAATAAGCTGATGTCAGTCCGAGACTTGAACTGAGTTTTCTACCAATTTTCCCTTGACCCTTATTGATCAACTTCCGGGACCTGATGACCCATAGGAATTTTTGGAAGATTTTTCCAAGGAAATTAAATTTCCGAGAATTCACCCTAACTATAAAATTTGTGATTTTGCTTAAAAACTCTACTGAACGGCGCCAAGATTCTCATTTTCAACTTTGTGGTTTTACTTTGGTCCTCTGAATTCACGATTTTTTGAGGGGCAGATGAAGAATTCCCATAAACTATGATTTCCTTAAACATCATTTTACGGTATATTTCACAGTTAATTATACGGTAAATCATCTGATAGCCATCTGGTAAGAAGTATAGAACGCGCATACGGTATGCCCGTGAAAATACGTAGGTTGACCTCAAGGTCAAAGTAAAGGTTAACTTCCTAGGAATTCGAAATCTCAGACATTTAAAATGGATATTCCTGAAAAAGCTTATCTTAAGTTTGACCTTGAGGTCATTCTACGCATTTTTAAAGGCACAATAAGACGCGCGTTTTATACTACTCCGGTCTGGGAAATTCAACTTTCGTGTGTTATTTGAATTTATCCGGTCATTCTGGACCAAACATGAACATTTGTCTTCAATATTTAAAATTAACTCATGACAAGATAAATGTCAGATTTGGTTTACCGTTCAGTTCCAAAATCACTTCAAACATGGTTTCCCCGAAAACTGGATTATGATTTTGACGAATATATAGGGTGGACTTTATTAAACGGCATTCGAAAAAGAGACCAAATGAAAGTGCATTCGAGAAAATCAATTGGTGAATTTCAAGAATTGGTGACATTTAAGCGACTTCCGGTTACAGTAAAGCGACTTCCGGTTACATTAACGCTACTTCCGGTTACAAAGTTTTTTCGAAACACCCCACTGGGGCTGTTTAAGCTGAATTTAAGAATATCAATTATTGACCAAAACCCCATAATGTCTGCGTAGGCTTTATATGGGGGACTTGGTGATACTGTTCTTTTTTCCACGAAGGGGACTAGGTAAAACCGTACTCAAATTTTCAAAGGGGACTAGGTGAAACCGTACTAAAAGTTCTAATGGGGACTAGGTGAAACCGTATTCAAATCGTATTCTGAACCATTGTTCCTTTAGAAATTTTAGTACGGTTTTACCTAGTCCCCTTCGTGGAAAAAAGTACAGTATCACCTAGTCCCCCCTATAAATTAAACTTCCGGTTCGAAAATGTTTTATGTTCTATGTATCTTTTGAACTATATATTAAAAATACCACGTGACTGCATCGCGTTGATGACCCTAGTCATGGCCGTAAAAAGGGAATACTGATTTATTCTGTTAATATTTTGGTCATATTCCATTCCAATAATTGGAACTGTAAATTGAACGCTAATTTAGAGTCTTATGAGGCAATAAAATTGTATTATATCCGATTGGTTGACCTTCGGTTCGTCTTTTCATTTTTAAATAACGCTTATTTTTAATTTGAAAAAATAGAATTTAAAATATTTCGTTTATGACCTAGTTCCGAGAAATGATTTTGAAATCCGGTGAGGTGGGTGGCAAAAAAGTAAGGTTCAAAATGGGCGGTCAAAAGCGGTGAAAGCGAACGGTCCTTACAGTTAAATTAAGACCGTCCCGGACCACCTGTCCCTGTTAAATACTCGGTCATTCAATTATAACGAAATATTAGCACAGATGTGTAGGTGTTAAAGTATTCTTATTTCTTGACTTTAAGAATTTCGGTCATTTTGGGAAAATGTTAACGGTGACCGAAAATCATCAGTTACGGAAACTTTTGCCATCGATCGTGATCCGAAATTTCCGGAGCAAAATCCTAAAAATTGTCCAGTTCCACCCCAGTTCCAAAAAGGCAAAATTCAAAATGCATTTTTGTGAGCCCCGTGACCTTTCTCAAAAGTTGTATAGTGACGTCATAGGATAGCAAAAACTTATTGAACCTAATCGGCCAAAGCCCCTATTTTCAAGGGGCATTATGAAACGAAAAAAAAAATGATGCGTCGATAAAATTCATAGCTGCTTATCCGCTGTCCAGTCACTGCCCAGCTTAATAGATTGTTCAATGCATTCAGAAATTTAAATCCCGATCGCTTATTCAGTAATTTACCCTAGGTATTTGACCATTATCGCATTGAATAGGACACGAATCCACCAAGGTATGCCTAGATTTATATATGGGGGGACTAGGTGAAACAGTATTTTTTCACATGAAGGGGACTGGGTGAAAACTCAGTATTTTGATAAACAGTTATAAGTTCTGAGTTTTTGCTCATTTTGATAACACGTTTTGGTAAAATAACACCCTTGCACCTAGTCCACCCTATATCTAGTATGCCAATATATCCGATGTGTATGGGGATACGGTATTAGCGCTTAGGATGAACTTGGGACAATACTGTGCATTAAAAACTTAACAAAGTTAATATATTGATATGCACCTCATATTATTATTTTTGGTCATATTATATTTGTATTTGCTAAACTGAAAATCGATTTTAGTAATTCGTCACTCCTTAGTGGGATTAGAATCAGGGATGATCCAAATTAAAAGAACTCGGCCAC
>SCLD01086779.1:0-14585 GCA_004367895.1 Oikopleura longicauda | reverse complement strand
TGAAATAAAGGCAACCAAATATTCAAAAACGCACATTTTCTTTCTTTAATTACAAATTAAAGGGGGAGTGAAATACTTATTTTAGGAATTGAAATAATGTCGTTAAAAATCATTGCACCTTCAAATCATTTTCGACACATAACTCATGGCCCATGACTCTGAGCCAAATAAACGAAAGAAAACGGAATACAGTTTGGCCAAGTTAAATACGGAAAAACGTTTTCAAGGTTATTGAAGGCACCTATCTGTACGGTGAGTTCGGCACTGCTATCCCTAGCAACACTTTTTATTATACATCAGAATATACCAAATTAGGTTTGAATGAAAGTGTTACTCTCTACAGGGTTAAGCTGAAACCTTTTTTCATCCTCTGTATTTAACTTGAACACATCCTTGGACACGATTTTTAATCCAGGACAATAATTCAATCAGCCATTTTTTATAGAAATGAATAGTTTCAAATATGAGTAAATGGAAAACATCACATTTAGTTGGTTGGAGTTTTTGCTTTATGCTCGTAGGTAAAAGATTTTCGTGTTGAACTTCTATCCCAAGAGACTTTCACCAGTAATTCGCCGCATATTTTTGGTACTTGGTTGTTTTATCGACTGAGCTGATTGATTTAGCATTTTAAATAAGCTCCATGCTGAAATTTTCAGCCACCTACGCAATATTTCGGAATGCGTGCGGTCGGAAAAGTGAGCATAGCCTCGGCTTATATTTAAGAAGTTTACTATATCACATGGCTTTGAAAGTTTTCCGTAATTTGGAAATTCAACTTTTTCTCGGAGTAAAGACTTGAATCTATCAATTTTTGATAAGGAACGATTGGGCTATTTGCGTCATGTACCAGTTGTGGAAGTTATGAATATGTTCCAAGCCAAATGAGGATTATTTCTAAATCGGCACTCCTACTAGGTTTATCATTTCTGCTTATTGGAATCTGCATTGCAGTTAGACAACATCATTGGTATTCTATTTCATCGTTCTGTCATTTAAGCACAGATAAGAGCTTTGAACTAAACTTAAGTTTTTTAGATTCAAGTATGAAAACTGGGACATGATTTTTTTGAAGATATGTGAGGCTTAGGCCGTGCTATAGCTTGTGTTATAATAGTTAGTATGTGTCCATATACATGAATACTGACACCAGGATGTGCATATTATAACATATGGACCATATGATATGGTTATATCACAAAGCATACACATGATGTGTAAAACACCACAGTATAGAAAAACATTCAAAGCTCAGTAAAGATACTTCACGAGCCTCATCGGTTACGTTCCCTATAGGAAGTCGACTCCAATTCCAATACAACGAAAAATACCTTATTTCAACTGTTGTCTAATTTCAAATTGATATTAAAGAAATGTTTGTTAAATCGGTACCCAACGATGAGTTGCTTTTCAAAATAAAATCCAGATTATTTTTATATTAAGAGACGTTAGTAATTTAATCAATCGAACATACAGTATATTACATACAATTCGAACACGTTTTATATATAATATTAACTTTAATATTAATTTACTATGAAACCGTCATATATATACTGTGCTAATAAAACAACATTCAACAACATAATTTGGTGCTGTAATCAGGATTTGGCTTTTTCAGCCGATTTAACTTTGGTGCTGTACCAAAAAGAACCAGGCAAGATAAGATTCAATTTAGACTCATACCGCTAAAGTGGTCAAAACCATCATAGTATTTGTAGACAGAAAGTGTTGGGACGTAAGTGTTAAGATATTTTGGCATTTTGATTTAAAAATTATAAACAAAAAGTTTATTCGTCGTCTTCTTCAGTTTCAGACATTATAAAAACATCAAGCTCTTCAAGCAGCTGCGCACAGTATTGGCTCAACAAGCACCCAGTCCATACAAACCCAATGTTAAGAATTACCAGCTTTGGAACTGCGAACCGAAGGGTATATGGTCGTGGTAAAAGTCCTCCAGCCGAATCATTTTTGAGAAATCGAGTCGTTTGGTGAAATCTTCGAGCGAGAACAAGTTGAGGCATCGTCGATGACGTCACTCTCTAGAAAAATGGAACATAAATAGATCATTTGAAAAAACAGAGAACATCCGGGCATTTCAAAATTTGAATTCTATTTGACGTCATTTCACTAAATTAACATTTACTTAAACGCTGTTAAACTGTTTACTTTAACCACAATATTAAACTTGAAAATACAGTTCCTTACAGTTGCAAAATTACATAATTGGACTAGGACCACACGTGACCTTATCGACCCGTCCGCTGAGACCTGACTTAATTTATTTTCATGAAAAACAACTTGTTAATCTGCTCTGTTCAATTCTGAAGCTTTTTTGAAAAAATGTTTTTTGTTCTGTAGAAAAGGTTTTTTTTCTGAAGAATAATGAATTTCTCTATTGAAAAGTCTTTTTTTTTGTGAAAACAAAAGATACTCTTTGCATAACATTAAATCAGATACTTTCAGAATGACCCGTTCGTTACCCATTCTGAAACAAGAATATATTACTTGGTTTTGATGCAATTTGCCTACGCATCGGCTACGCATCGGCTACGCATTGCTACGCAGTATTTTTTTTTTGAAAAATACCATTTCATATCATAAATCATACGTTTTACTTCTAAATCAGGTCATAAATCAAGCCGATTTCTGGATAGCCCATCCAACACTGAGGATTTCGGACATAAATCAACTAAATTTCGGGCAGAAATTCGGGCCCGACAATGAGGGCAACATTTCAAATATACAAAGATGGATAAGTTTCCCAAAGGGACTCAGTGACCCGATTTTCCAAGGATGCTTTCAAAATGGTTGTGTAGAAAACGCAGAAAAATCCCTTATAAGCATATGTTTGGAACCAGTGTCTGTCCGATTCATGAAAAAACATTCATCTATAAAAACAGCCCTGGACAAGTTTTTCAGAAATTTGGTGTCCATAAATCACGCTGAGTCACCACCCGAAAACTGAAATTTCAAAAAATTGAATTAGCTCGCAAAAAAAGAATCCTTATTATAATTTAATTTGACGAAAAATAAGTTTATCCTCTTTTTCCGAAGACTAAAGTTTAGTTCTTCTCCCTTCCTTATGTTTAATGTTTGAATTATTTATGAAAATAATCACAAATGTTGTCAGAACGATATTCCATCCACTCCAAATACTCCAAATTATTTATGGACACTGAAAGAACATTATTAGTCTGAAAATAGTGGAACCAGAATTTGATGACATCCTTATTTTGGTGACGTCATGATGATGGCGGTGACAGAATTCAGACGGCGTAGAAATCAGCTTTAAAAATGCATAATTTTGGAGCAGAAACATTTATTTTGACCGACTATTCGATAATAATAACAATCGAAAAAAGACCGATAAAATGACCTTGAGTGACCCCTGGTGACCACTGACCAGCGGTCCATAGATCTGGACGGTAAATCAAGTGAAATCAGTGGTTAGCGCGATCGCGAAATTTCAACATAATGTAATATAATTTATATTCGAACGCATTCTGATGGTCGAAAATCCTAGGAAATTTGCCTTGACCTGGAAATATCACTGACTTTTAATGAGGATGGCCAAGGTGTACAATTCCGGTGATTTGGCCTTTGGCAGATGATCTCCTGAAATATCATTTAAGAACACGATTACGGTATTTTTTCGTGGAGGCTCATCCGAAGTGCTAAACTGAATGAGCTAATGAAGAATTTTAGCCTAATGCGGCATTAGTAATGCGGCATTAGTAATGCCTAATTAAAATTCTTATGAAAACAAATCGGGTGTCTACTTTACTTTGCGTGTACTTAGGAAAATATTTTAAATATGAATAGTAGTTTTAGTCTATTGGAAACATAAGGGCTCTTTCATTTTTAATGCTGAATCCAATTATTTATAAGCGATCAAAGAGAGCAATTCGAAATCAATATTACTGTGAGCAAAAATGCTTTTTGGTTTTTTTATTGAGGTATTTTTTTTTCAAATTCGAACAGAGATTAGGAAGAATCTTTTGGTCAAAAGTGGGTGGTCCATCAATCTGGACGGTGAATCTAGAAGGTCTGGGAAAGTCGACGGTTCGTGAAAATGAACCGTCCATATATGCTCACAAGAGCGTCCACTATCGTCTCCAAACGTTCGCTTTTGCGCAAATGTTCTGCCGGTTTGACTCAAGATCATCCATTATTAGAGTAGTCCACTTTAGGATCGAATTCGTCCCTTAGCGTTTGGGCCCATTAGACTGACCTGACCGGTCCTGAACTTGCAGACATAAAAGTGACCCACTTTGCATGCATATGCATACAAAAGTGGGTCATTCAAGTGTGCAAGTTCAAGACTAGGTGGGTCACACTAATGTGTACCCCCCCTATATCAATTCCAAATCTATGTGCCTCATGTCGGTTCGAGAAGTTTGATCATGAAGGTCGGATCGTAAAGAGTCTGAACATCAGACTCTGTTTTCAGCCACATTGTCTAATTTATAAACTGTCGCACCTCTCCATTATTTTTTATTGAAGACCAGCTGCCTCTAAATTCTAGAGATACTCGAGATTCAGGAAATTGGCGAAATCAACTTTCACGAGTTAGAACAAATGGTAGATTTCAGACTTTTTTTCCGAGAATTCCGAGTCCATTTTAACGTCTTTTTTGCGAATAACTCCGCCCACGCATTGCGTAGGAGACAAAAATTCTGGCTGAAGGGGTTATTTTGACTGAGAAATAAGACATTTAATTTTTTTTCGAAATTCGGACATTTTACATTTTCTCTAAATAAAGTTTGAAACCTACAAATTTGAACCAAGGAATTAAGTCTTTGAAAACGGATAAGAAAACTGAAATTTTAAAATCCGAATATTTTGAAATTTTTAAGGGCAGTCCCACGCAAAAATGTTTTTTTCCGACAAATTCCCTTATGTCATGTGTTAACTTAAGACTATTGACGTCATTTGGAATGATAGCATGCTCGAGTAAGACGCAGATTTCAGATTGAGGGATGGTTCTTTTCATTGAGTGCTGGATTAAATTTGCTGACCACTGAAAAATATCTGTTCCGAATCATTCTGACCAAATGACGTCAACAAAGATTTCTTAATAAGCCAAGGTCGGACTTTTTGTCAGTTTATTCGACAGTTCACCAATTTAAGTAAATTATATGTTTTACCATAACAGTTCAAAGTGGCATTCTTGTGCATGATACCCGGGAGGACATAAATGTTTTGGAAGAATACTGCACCACCCACGTCTACCTCTCCTCTCCTTTACAAAACATTTCTGTCCCCCGGGTAGAGTGGAGTTCCTGGTTGCTCTGTCTCACCTGGCGTGGGCGTGAGCGCTCTATTTTTACTGTTTTTCGGACCATTTGGACAGACTCAGGACAAACACCACTTTATATAATTCCATATATAGGCAGTGCACGAGTTCGATACTAATTTTTCAATACATTAGTGACATCTTGGTACTTCTACTAATTCAGAATTTGTTATCAAAAAGTTGCGCCTACTAGAAGCCAAAAATTGACCAAAAAACTCATTTTGGTCAACCTACGCAATTTTGAAAAAAAAAACGTAGTTAAGCTTTGATATAGCCACCATCACTATTTGGAATGCATTTTCATATAATAGACTAAATCATATAGTTCGCATGGGGTTTTCAGACACTTTCAATTAGATGGCAGTTAGTCAGCTTGTCAGTTAGCTCAAAAAATACCTAACGGACTATCAATTATAGATCTTATATTCTATAAATAAGCACGTAACTGTAGACCTGCTGACTCACTGTGTATGACCCATTTTTGTGAAACCATTATTTTTATCTGTCATATTTATGTCATGGAGAGTCTCCATTAGAGACCATGGTTCTTTGGACCGTATGTTTATGTTCTCTATCCATACGGGTTGATTTATGACCCTTATTCTTTTAGAACGTCGTTCAGTATAACCCCCATGGACCGATCATTTGACCCATTGCCGTCCACTTTGACCCATGACCATCCACTTTGACCCATGACCGTCCACTTTGACCGACAATAGTCAAATTTAGACTCGCCAATAGAAATGTAGCTGTCAATTTCGGTTACACTAGTGTATTCGAGGAATCTGTTCTCTTTCATGATTTCGAACGTCAATTTTGGTCATTTTAGCAGTTTTCATTATTTTACGTCATTTCATACTTTATTCATGTACTCTGACGTAAAAATACATAATTTAATAAAATGTAAAATCTAAGATACCGGGTTTGTTATGGAACTTTACATATAAAAATTAATATGTGAAATATTCATTCATATTCATTACACACAAAATGTATTCATGTACACACAAAACGTTTCCGACACCATTTACGAACAAAATTTACGCAAAATTACCAATATAAAATATAGTTTAATCCAAATAGATTAAAAATTCCACTTTCGATTCGTTATTGTATCAGTGATCGTCAAAAACTGACGCATTTTAGGTTCCGTAAAATTAAAAGTTGAAACACAGGCCATTTTCAGTCAACATAAAAGTGGACGGTCATCTTAAATTGGGCGTTTTCGTAGATCGTCCACTTTGATATATAACCGTCCATTTTGAGTCGCTTGGACCGTTCATTTTTACCTGCACCTATATTCCTAATGCACCTATATTTCTAAAAATCTGGAATTTTCGAGTTCCGAAAACATCGATTTTGCCTAAAAATCGTGAATTTTCGGTTTCTTAGAAACATCGATGTTGCCTAAAAATTGAGAATTTATGAAATCCAATTACATATGACATTCCCGATTTTAAGCAAAACAGTGTATTTTGCTTAAAAGTTTTTGTTTTCTTATCCGTTTTCGAAGAATCGTAATTTTGATAAAACCGCCACTATAGGTGAACAGCTGTGGCAAAATTATCTTAATGGGTTACATACTGATTTCGATGTAAAATTACTTTCATTTGAATAAACATACTGTATTTGATGTTTTTTGTTTTATTTTGATGTTTTACCACCCTACTACCACCCTACTTTGACGCTATTGCATCATGTAGCCATGATGTAGGGTGTTCTAAAACATAATGGTAAGTAAACTGTCTTTTGAGAGTTATAAAATCGTCTTATTTAGGTTTGGAGGACTTAATGATTATGGTACCCTTAATACATTTCTTAACACATTCTCGACTTCCGGTTCTGTATCACGTGTCTCGCCAAATTGCGACATAAAAGCTTATTCTAGTGTGAGTGAGGTCTTGAACTTGAAATGGGTGGCATTATTATAAGTTAGTAACGCAATTAAAAATCACGTGTACAGAGAAAGACAAATCTAGTGCCCAGATCATCTTAAAAATAATCTAAAAATTACAAAAACAAATCGAAGTTTTTTGGTCAAGTTAACAAGGACGGTAGTCGTCCGCCGGCGTTCAATTCACATGCCCAACGTTAATTAATTTAAAATTAGTCTATAAGAAAACTGTCTTTGAAAGTCGCCCGTTTTAGTTCATTTCGATCGTCCACCTTTTATCAATTGAGTCAAATCGTCTTTTTCTCAAGACCTTTCGATTTGCTTCAAGACCGTCCATTTTCATCATTTTTGACCGTCCACTTTGAACCAAAATTATTTTCTTTTTTGAATTAAAACGAAAATATACACGAATTTATACTTGAATCATTTGCCAGTTTTGGGTGACCTTGACGTTAGAATTTGATCAAATCTCGTTCAAACTAGTCTTTTATATCAACAAGTACCGATTTAACAGAAGCAGTTCCGAGAAAAATATTTTTGTCATTAAAGAGGCTCGATTGACCTTGACTGTTAAGTTCTCATCGCTTCTAGTTTACGTCAATAGATGATCTGGCGACTTATTACTCGAACGTTTGTCTTCATTTTCAATACTGGGAAGTCTGGGAAGGAAAGATTTCGACTTTTTCAAGGTCAAACAAAGTCTGACATAGGGAGAGACCCTTTATAGGTTTTTACGCTGATAGAAAAATAGGTTGAAAAGTGTCAGGGCGAAATCGATGTAGGGGTGAAAGTGATGCTGGGGTGAAATTGGAGTTAGATAAGCGGTGGGCTAGAAATAAGTACCAGGGTTAAATGGGTACTTTCAATATCATGATTATTGTGATGGGTTTTATAGGTTTCAGAAAAGTATTTGATAGGCCTCGGAGAATTTTATAGGTTTTAGAGAATTTGCGTAGGCGTTATTCTATTTCTTTGGTAATTAAAAAGTCGTATTCACCATATTAGCGAAAAGATAAAGAGAGCCCAATTAAGAAAAGTAACATTATAAACTTTATTCATTTCTCATCTCGGTCATAATGCATCCTCTTCTAGAAAATCTTCAAGACCATCAGATTATCTTCATCGAGTCTTCTGACTTGTCTTCATCTTAGGGCACCATAAAGTTTACGTCATGAACTTTGGTAACAAGGATGTTAATGGTGACAGATTGGTGACGGATAGGTTTGGATTGCTCTGGACGGTAGTAGTTTTACTTTTAAGGGCACATTAGTGACTTAAATTTTGTCAAAGTATAAATCTTTTTCACAGCTCACCCGCTCAACCGACACCGCATCAATCAAATGTGATTTACTATCACACCGTGGTAATTAAAACAAAAATCACGGTGGTACTACGCAAACCTACGCATTTAATTTTTTAATTACGAACAAACGAAAAAAATCAACCTACGCATTATGACGAAAATGCGGACTCGGACCACCCATATATATGAAATGAAATTGGATTATCCATGGGATCAGACTTGTGTCTTAGCATCTGAAAATACTGTGGGATTACCAGAAAGGGTCTCTCGTCGAAGTTTTTGAACTTTACACCTGTCAGGACATTAATTCTGCATTTAATCATCGCATCTTTGACGTTTTACAAAATTATATAACTAGTCCCGAAGGCATAAACCTATCTGAATACATGTACGACTGTTAAGAGACAGTAGTACCAAACTCAGAGTGATCAAATATTTTAGATTAGGATTGACGTAAATCTTCATAATTAGATTCATATATGATTGATCATTTACTTAACAGTCACATCATTCACTTAATGTCACTTAACAGTCGTGGGTCAAAATGGCATCGTAATCACAAAACAAAGCGCTTTCGGCGACATATTTTCAACTTTGAAGAGTATTTTTTTGTTAAAGTTTTGACCGGAAGTGAACCGGAAACTGGGCAATTTCGAACCTGAAAAAATCTGCCGTGATTTCATTTTGGATCTTTGGAATGTTTGTTCGCCCATAAAATTGCCAAAACAATAGTATCTCTATGAATGACTGTTAAATTAAAAATGTAAAAAAAACTGTAAAATTTTCATTATGAAAAATGTCTTATTTCGACATTTATCTCTGTTGAACTTGAGTCAGAATTAGATTAAAGAATTCTACATTCTGTATTTTAACGGTTTTGGTTTTGGGGTGGTTAGGTCGGGGGTCTATAACTCTAGTCTGAAGATTTATTTTTATCACGTGACTGTGATTGGGTACGTCTATATAGAATTCTAGAATTATTTTAATCAAGGTTTATAATCGATGATTTTGGACAATTTGCGTCAAATTGCGAAATGATTCGAAATCTTCCCTCGAATGAACAATTTGCGTGAATCAAGATCGATTCGACTCTTTTTAACGAATTCGATGGATGAAAAATTGTGCATCTCAAATATAATTCCTAGAAAAATCGAAACATTTTTTTACGGATTTTACTTTTTTATTTTTGAACTAGTTTAAGAAAACGTCGATTTTGTGATAAAATGGATCGAATTCCGAAGAAAAAATCGGTTTTGGACCAAAATTAAGACACACAAATTCTCGAAATTTATTTTAGCTATAGTCCTTAGCCTTAAAAAATTCCAAAAAATGATTTTCGAGTCAAAAATTTGTATACGAAGTTTTCAAATCCATGTTTAAAATGGTGTTGCGGGGTGATTTTTCCAAAAAAATGTTTTTTCGGAATTAAGTTTGGATTGAACCTTTTTGCGTATTTTGTTTTTTTATATCTGCGTCAAATAATGCACTATTATGCATTATTAATATTAGTTCCTAAAAAAAATTCGTGACTAATATAGTATAAGTAGGGTATACGACTCTACTCTGCCGCTTCTGCTCTACTCTGCCACTCATCTTAGTCACACAAAACACGCTCAAAGTCACAGTAATTTATACGCTATATATTAGAGAGTCACTTCCAGAGTCCGAGAAGAGAATAATTTAAGAAAAGACCTCCCAATGGTCACCCTGAGAGAAAAAAGAAACTAGAATAAAAAACTTAAAAAGGTAATTCAAAAATTAGTGAAAAGATTACGCAAATCCGCTCAGCATGGGACCCTTAAACTTAAAGTCCAAACGTGTCCCTCCCAAAAAAATATACGTCTTTATATAATTATATAATATATATATTATATATCTCATGGACTTATCAATATCCCAAATTATTAAAATTATCCCATCAACGATTAAAAATTCTATTGTCCGTGAAAAAAACGAGAAAAATTCACTTTCGTAAAACATAAAAAAAATGAGAAAACTGAGTTTCTGCGTGTGCCTAGCGTGTAAAATGTCAGAGAGTATTTCCTATTGTGTCAGACTTCGGCTTAGTGGTTAAAAAGAGATGATCCGTTTTTTTGTTGGAGAGCGCGCGACGTGTGGTGTGGCATGCCTAGATATATGAACCTAGAAAAAAAAATTGTGGAAATTGTGGAGAGACATATTTGTGGCACTTGAGATTTTAATTCAGAACAGAATGAGAAAAATTCTGGTCACATTTGTCCAAAGGATAGAGATAGAGAGGTCTGAACTTGAAAACGCATTTAAGGGTGAGGTGCCCAGCATCACTAGAGGCGCCCAGAATTGAGAGATACATCCTTTTCGTATAGGAGTCCTGGCATTCGATTAGAGAAAATAACCGTAACGAAAACCGCCGAATCCGCTATCCCCCTGATGTGGGAAAATGACGTTATTATTATCATTATAATATGAACGAAAAATAAAAAATCTAATTAACGCAAAAGGAGTTTCTGATTTATAATACAACAATGTATAAACATAAAAATCACAAAATTATGATCATAATAATAAATCAATATCTCCAAATATGTATCAAAAATGTTATTTTAAATATTTTGATATATACTTTGATATATATTTCGATGTCAAAAATACTGGTTTTGGGTTAGTTACAGTCAGAAGAATGGTTTAACAGCTGTGTTTCCGATGGGAGCAGAACTATGTCTTTAGTTCAAATTGAAATTGTAAAGAGTTGAAAAGATGAAGACGAGTGAAATGAAAAAGAATAATAAAACAGTAATTGACGTCATTTTTAACAAGCGAAAATTAGTGAGAAAGATCACATAACAACCTTATTTTCAGGAATATTCATGAAAATGTACAGTCATAACACACATGTGACATGTCCCTTCATAAATTCCGAGTGTAACTGTTGACAAAGAATAGTATGGTTTTATTTACGGATGTTTTTGAGTTTTCAGAGAAAAATGGAATTTTGACTATGATAACCTTAAATTTTTCAAATATGTTGTGTTCAAATTTTAAGAGTAGCTTGGTCATAAGTTCAAAAATATGGTCAAAAGGAAATTTCTATTTTCGAGTGTTATTCAGTTTTCAGAGAAAAATATTTGATTTATGGTTAGTCTCAGAATAAATTTGGAAAAAATAGAACAATTTCGGAAAAAAATTCCAAATGATATATTTTAAAATATCAAAGTTGCTCCAACTTGTATATTCATTATTCATAATATCGTACAAAGTATTGCTTGAAATCTGCGTTTTGAGTTGAAAAAAGTCGAAATTTTCGGAAAAATGGTAAAAATCGATGATTTTTGTTGAAAAATGTCGAAAAACAATTTTAGGAAAGTGTGAAGTTAAAATGATAATGTGAGAAGTAATTATAGCTGAAGATTATACCAAGACTATACGTATAAGGATTTTTATTGACCCATTAAACTTGACCTCTCATTTTTCACAATGCGAAAATGACTTTTCATATCAAGGTTCATTGCGAGGAATTTGCGTGTATGACTCATACAATTTGCGTATTTCAGACCTTGATATAACTTATCCATCGAAGGAATAGAGCTCCATTGATAAACTGGTATATAAAGAATTAGAAGTTTTTTGTAAAATGTTTTTTTGAAAAAAAAAATAAATGAGAAATAAAATGATTTCAAGAAGGTTGATTTGGATGGGATTGGAGACTTTTGAGGTACTTTATCAGGGTTCTGTGGGATGGGACGGTCCCAGTTTTTAATCTATCCTCGTCTGACGGGCGGCGGCGGCCCACGAAACAAAAAAATATTATGAGTAGAATCGGTGAGAAAATGGCTATATCCTGGGTTAACATGCCATAAATAACGAGAATTATAATTACGATGTGTGAACTTGGGATTGATAAAATTCGTTTCTTTTTAAGACGGCGAAAAGCTGGACTAGATATGGGCATATGCTGGAAACGCAACAACGAAATACAAAGGGCAACAACTACAAGCGTATCAAATCCTCAGCCTCGACCGGTTCAAATTCGGTATCTCACGGTTCAAAATCGACTAACCACGGTTCAAATCGAACCACAACTGGTGGTGGTGGTAGTTCAAGGCGAAATCAATTAGATAAGATTCGTCGCGATGGTATCTCTGGTAGTGCCGAAACATTAACAAACACATCAAGCAACACTAAAAAAATAATTCGACCTCGAAGCAATTCTGTTGGTGAATCGAAACATAGGAATTGTGTCGCTACCCCACTGCCCTTATTTAACCCCTATGATAGGGTTACCTCTATCTTAAGGATAGCGTAATCATTAGTTCAAAACACGTTTTGAAATGATGTATTCATAGTTCTTTGAGACTTTGGCTATACTACCCTCAAATCTTTCAAAACTATTTTGACTTAATCTGACCCTGCCTACGCATTTTCGATCTAAGTGAGATTGCGTAGGTGGCATAAAATGCGAAGGCTCACTTTAGCAAGCCCACATTCATATCAAAAGAAAGCCTACATGACTAGGAATCCGATGGGATGCACAAATAACGCATACAAATTTCATGGCAATAGTTTTAAGATTATCGAAAAATTAATCGAAAATTATTACGTAACACATTCAAATGACATCATAAATACACCATAGCATGATTTTTAAATTTCGTTGCCTCGAATTAGTAAAGAGTTGTGAAATATTTGCCGATTAAGTATGGCTGGAGTATCCTTAAGGAGAGCTTTGTCATAAGTTCAAAAATATGACCACAAAGACAATTATTCAAAACTTTGACCACCGTTAAAAAAATATTTTGTCTTAGATGTCGATAAATATTATTAAGGGTGACGAAGTCATAGGTATACATATGTTTGTCGTGGAGGATAAAATCCGGAAATACTCATCAGCTTTTGATTTAATTAACAGGAACCGGATCTTCCATACCAGCTGTTCCGAGAGCCACCCTAGACACGTTAATATTTCTATCTCTGTATATTCACCCTAATATGTATATGCAAACATAGACACCCTAATTCCATATATACACAATTGGTGATACACCACCTGATCAATTTTTCGATATCACGTGATTTCCTCTCTTGTGACACAAACTAAAGTTTAAAATACGATTACGAGCGGGTTCCACCTATAAATGGTATTCATCAACACGAGCGATATCCTCTTCATGAGTTTTGGGCTGAAGTATCGGTGGATGTCACTGCCAGCTGTATACCACATCAAACCGAACGCAACCTTAGGCAGGTTTTCATGTAGTCTGATTGGCTATTCCCCGATGAAAGATTTGGTTCTAGGGTATTTCGAGTCAATTTTTTTTGACTATGCTGATATCAAAATTTTTCAAATTTTCAATATCGGGAGAACACCCTTAACTCAGATTCAACTTGAAAACCCTTTTTAGTCAACAGCGGTTAGTTTTAGAAAATTCTCATTATCAACAAGGAACGGATGGCAACATTATTTTTTTTTCTGACAAGGTCATTTTTAAGTCCGACCGGCTGTCTTATTACCGGTAATTGACATAAAAAAAAAAGAAAGAAAAAAAAACAGAGTTTCCATCCTATTGACAGACACAATTCAATTAATTGACCTTGAAAAAATTACCTCGCCAAGAGCTAAAAGAAGTTCACTGATCAAAAACCAGAATTTGATAATTGAAGAGCGTTGTATAAAGCCCAGAAGTAGCAATGGAGTTCTTCAACAACCAATCAAATACTCAGAAATTAAAAAAATTGGCTTTGGTTTTACAGAATTTTCATAAAAAAATTGGCTTTGGTTTTACAGAATTTTCAAAACCTTATATCCTCATGCAACTAAGTCCAAGAAACCACAAACATCATGTGAGTAGAAAACATCGTGTGACTGTTAAATCGAAATTTTTTCGATCTTTTCAGTCGAAATTTCTTTTCGCAATTTTTCTCGAAATTTTTTTGTCAAAAACGTTTTATCGAAATTTTATTTTGTAAACACGAGTGACTGTTAAATCGGAATCTTATCGTTAAATCTTTTTTTCGAAGTTTCTTTTCGAAATTTTTTATCAAAAATTTCTTATCAAAATTTTATTTTTAGTCGTATATTTTTACTTTTGATACGTACGAAACGCGAAATCAGT
>SCLD01086768.1:0-14587 GCA_004367895.1 Oikopleura longicauda | reverse complement strand
ACAAAATTTAATTTTATATTTTCAAATTTCGTGGCTTGTTTATATATATCTACGAATTTACGTCTTCATAAGTACACCAGGTTTACAGAATCCCGAAGACTCAATGCGAAGATTTCAAACGGTGTACCTAGACTAATTACGCCTCGCTACCGCTTCGGGCCTACGGCATTCTGTAGGCTCTGTGCTGTAGATTTTATTAATAAAATTCATTGTTAATTTGTGTATTATTTGCACCAAACGGTTTCAAGTTTGTTGGTGAGCTTTAGGCTGTGCAAAACATTTTTGATTCGAACCAAACAAGGCCCGTGAAGCCTATGTAGAAGGTTTGGTTGACGAAGGCCCGTGGACCTTTGAGGAGGTTTGGTTGACGATGTTTGATCAGTGGAGGCTGTGAGAATCACATATTAAATTATTTTGTGAGTTCTATGCATTTAACTTGAGCCAAATGAGGCCCGTGAGGCTATTTTAATCGCCTTGGTTGACGAAATTTGATACGAAGTACCTAGCGAAGGCTGCGAAAGGAAGAAATCTTTGAACGAATTACTATTTAATGTACAATTTTTTATTTAAGTGGTACAAAGGATAATGACAGGGTTTTTCTATTTCGATTGAACTCTTGCATTGAATTCTAGAACATCTCTGATGTCGTCATCTAATTCATTTACAGAGGTTGTTGCAAGTTCAACATTCAGTCCGTTGATTTTGGGTCCTTGAATATATGTGTCCATCACATTCATTGAATTCCACTGAGTAATATCAAGTATTTCAGCGGGATTCTTGTTTTTGGCATATGCTAAGCATAACAAGCAGTCATGTCCACTGTGCGACATTGGATAATGCTCTGATGGTAGTCCTAACATCACACACATTTTTGACCATGTGTTGATTATTTGATTACGACTGATTGCAAATTGTCTATGTTCACGACTCGATGGAAATATCAGGTCTCCATCATGTTGGATCCAGTTTGTGTGCTCCAAATATCTGTAGAAACATCCCACTGGGCATAGGTGTGTGTCGACAGTGTTCATCACACATTTATAGTGCAAATTTTTATTTCCATGCCGGTTAGATTTGGATCTGCGGATGTTTAAGTCTAGGTAGGTGATTTTGTTTTCACCCATAGTCATGAATGTGACATCGGATATTTTCATACGAAGGAGTTCTTCCAGACGTGCCCCTGAGGCTCTTGACCATACCAGAATTAGCTGAGATTGCAGAATTCGGAGTTTCTTTTTATAATCCTTGAATTTTTCATTTTCTAGCTGGCTGGACATTACCATTGAGATCTGATTCCACGTTTTATACGGTGGTCGATTCGCATTTTTCTTTACCCATGGCTTATCATCTTTATCAATACGTTCATTGATATATTTATTACTAAAAAGCTTGATTTCTTTTTCGTAATTTTCGAAATTCGGAAGTTTTTCGTCCCGGAAAGCATTTTTGATGTCCATAAGGTGATTGCGAAGGCCAGTATGCGTGAGCTTTTGCTTTGCGGTCATTTCTAGATATTGCCAAGCGGCAAATATTTCAAATTTTGTCCAATTTTCAATATCCACTTCAATGAGATTGGCGTAAGTTAAAATTTTTCTTTTAATTCTCATCGCTGATTGGTAACCTTTCGATGTTGATTTATATCGTTCGTACAACAGCTTTGATTTTTCAATCAAACCTTAAGAAAAATTTTAGGTCATGGATGAGCCTATAGAGATTTCGCCACCGTCGTCTGATGACGATGAAGATGTCCAAGTTGGCCACCCTGTAGAAGACCGACCCACTGTGCTCCAGAATTTGAAGGATGGATTTCGTTATCATAAAAAGGGACCAGCTCAGCCTTATGACTGGACTGCTGATGATTTGGAGGTCATGTCACAGATGATTATTGATACTTCTACCAATTTGCAGAAGGGTAGACGGAAAGTACGTGCTGTAACTTTCGATGGGACTGAGATAAGTTTGTTGGGCTGGGTCAACTCCGTCCGTTCCGGCCATTATTTTGGTTCCAACCCGAAGGTTAAACGCGGTCCGTGTTTTAAATCTGGCGAGAAATCAAATTTCTGGCTTTGGAATTTCGTTAGCGAGACTCTTCTGGCCGAGACTGAATATTGGACCAAGATTCATAAAAAAAACCAGACTGTGGACCCTTCAGAGGTTCGATATCCTGACATAAATCATTTGATTTTCCGTCATAAGGACGATTTCGTGGGCGGAATGTGGAGTGACTTTGAAAAACATTGGCAGCCGTACATAAACGAAATGAGGTTAGTTTATTTATTAATTTACCTTTCGCATCATGTCCATTCATTCTAGCACCGATGTCGATGGTGAAATTGCTCGTGATATTCGTGAGTCCCTAAAAGAAGGCGTTGACTTATTATCATATTCACAGCATATCCCACGGTCAAAGGAACTTCCTATTTGGAGACGTGTGAATGGGAAGGATATCAAGCTGTACACAGTCCCCGTTAAAGATCGACAGTATACAGAGTCCCGTCTTGGGAATCGTGATTATTCTGATCCACGAAATTGTGCTAAGAATTCAACCTGTGGATTCTGTCCCCGTATTTTTTGTGACGATATTACCAAAGAAAAGGATCATTTCTATTATCCCACTGGTGGCAAAAATAAGCGATACATGCACGTGGTGTGTAGTCAAATCATGGAGTGGATGAAGCAAGACTGTGTCCGTTTATTGGGTCCTGTCAAAATCGATGGGAAGGACATGGACACTCAGGCCATTTTACCTTTTGTAATTGAAGTGATTAAACCCAGATGTTGCTTGGATGGTTCTTGTTTCACTTGTACAGCTCCTTTGCCAAAACCCAGCTGTGTTCTGGACAATGCTGCTAAATTGTTGCAAATTATAGAACATAATGATTCTTTTCACGTTATAGATGATCAGCAAGGGTTTCTACAGGCTATGATAAATCACCGTAGTCAGCCCTTTTGTCGAATGCAATTTGATAAATTATTATTGACTCACCGTTCTCTTGCCTTTGGCTTAACTAAATCACCGTCAATCTTCCAGTGGCTTAATCGAGTGGCGGTTTCTGCAATGAATCGACGCGGTTTTCCAACTTTGCTTTATCTGGACGATCGCTTGCTAAAAGAGAAATTATTAAGAGAGCTTGCTCCTAATGAGACTTCCGTCGGAGGATACGTGTTGTTTTCGTATCTTGTGTCATTTGGTGGCTATATATCCTTAGATAAAAGTCACGCTCGACCCGTTAAAGTCGGAACCTTTCTCGGATTCATTTTCGACACTGTGAATCAGACTATATCTGTTCCACCGGCCAAGCATTCCCGTTGCTGTCAAGAAATCTCTGAATTTGTTCGTGGAATGACCGTTCATGGTAAACGATTTTTCAATATGAAAATTTTGGAAAAATTGCGTGGTCGTATCATGAGTTGGATGCTTGTCTGTGAAAATTGGGGTTTTTTCACCCGTGAAATGAATTATTCGTTGAAATTACATATGGCCCGTTTCAGTGGTCCTCGTGCTGAGACTGAACTTATGCCAATGGAGGAGATTCTCAACTTAAGTGAGCTTATCGAAGAGTTATATTTATGGCGTGATATGGATTACGTCCATCTCAGTCGAAAGTGGCGCCCCGGAGTTCACCACCAGGTTGGACCTTTGCGCGAGATTTATACTGATGCCTCCGGAGGCGGTCTTGGAAGCGCTGTGGAGCATTCAAATGGTATGCAATATCGTAAGTTTGCTTTACCCCTTTGGTTGTCCGATAAAGCCATTCACGTGAAGGAAGCTTATGCAGTGTACATTGCTTTGGAATCTTATGGTGACCAGTACAATGGCCAACGAGTTGTAATTCTATGTGATAATCATGCTGTTGTTCAGTCATGGGAAGGTCATGGATCACGTGATATTGACACTGCTCGCGTTTTGGCTCTTATTCGCAAAAAATGTCAAAATTTAAATATATATCTAACCTTGAAATGGGTGTCCACTGTTGACCAAGCGGCTGATGAACCCAGCAGAGAAATTTCGCACGTGTTTTCTCGCCTGAAAAAATATTTTGGTCGTCGATTAGAACGGTCATTGGGTGTTAACTTGGATCTATTTGCTGATCCCGCCAATGTATTGATTGATGGGATGAAATATTATTCAGAATATCCTTTCCCAGGTGCTACCGGTGTGAATGGAATGACTTACCTTACCTCCAAGCGTCCCAGTGACGTCGTCTATGCGTATCCTCCCCGAGCACTTGTCGGTCCCTTTCTGAAGGTATATGAATTTAAGAAATTTTCGATATAGCTTGATTTTTTAGGAAATCGCTCCAAAGGTGTCGAAATTAGTAATGGTTCGTCACTGCTTTGGTTATGATGATGCTTTTAGCCCTCTTTTCAACAGTGTGTTTGATTTTTATCAACGAATTGGCTGTCGACATAAAGCAGCTTGCTTGACTCCATCTTCCAAGAAAGATGGACCCATTGCATATTACCGTGATTATTCAGAGGCATCGGAGACTCGGCTTTATTTCAAGGGTTTCTCGATATTGCAGTTACGAAAATATGCTGCTTCATTCACCGACCAATCAGAGTGTCTTTCCTGCGCCTACACATCTGTCCGTCCAGTAGTCAAATGTCAATGACCCTAGAATTCTTTTGTTGGGTCAAATCAGTTATCACTTTTTATTCACAACTTTAATAGTTAGGGAAAAGAGACCGATAATTTCATTTATTAGGGTGAGTGATAATCTGATTTTGATTTTTTGATTTGACTCATTCCTAGGATTCGATGGATATGGATACTTCGAATAATGTCGCTGATGTCACCAATGTTGGTTCAGCTACCATCGGTCGCACCAATGCTATCACCAACCGTTTCTTTCGTCCGGAGGCTCCAACAAATCTTTATGATGCCGATGCTAACGGTACCAAGGACGAATACCAAGACGATCTCCTCATGTGTCAGAATCGATTCGATTCTGTGAAATCGAAACGCTCTGAACGACGTGAACGAGTTTTGACCACTATCAAGGCTTATGACGATTTTTTGAAACTCAGTGATGAGTTCATGATCGCCGATAACATCCGCGTTCCTTCCGATGAGCAAACCCAGGTCATCAACGCTTTGCAAACTTCTGTTTCTACGATCGTGTTGAGTGGAGATGCAGTGGCCGGTACCGAGCGTCAACAAACTGCCAATCGTATTGCTAAAAGATTGGCTCAATTGAAAACGGAAGCTGATCAAGCTCAGAAACATTGGGATACCTACGTTACTGAGTACGAGACTGCTTGTTCTAGATTGAAAACCGCCAAGAGTCGAGCTGGTGGTGATTCTCAGCCCATTGTTGACGGTCGTTTGGAGTTTGCTCCCTTTCGTGGCGGTTCTATGACTCGTGCTTCTCGAGATATCATCATTGATATATGGGGAATGATCTGTGGTCCAGCTATGCTCGAGCTGACATTCAACAAGCTCCATGGTCTTGTTCGTGATTTGCGTAAGAGTTTACAGTCTGAAATGCAATGTAACAAACCAGGTAATTCCTTAATTGATAAATAAAGTTCTAAAAATTTCTTACTCATAACAAATGTTTAGACACCAATACTTACAAAGCTGCTGATGCCATCATTCGTCCCGTCGAAGCTGTTCTTGAGGACATGGGTGCCAACTATGCTCGTGTTGAAAACAAACGCCGTTGGATCGATAGTTTGGTACGTTTTCATTTTTGATCTAAACGATTTTACCTACATTTTAAGGCATTTCTTGGTTTCGAGGCCTTTCACAAGACCGAATTGGCTGGTTGGTTACAGCGTTACAACTATGGCATCAGCAAGGAGGTGCTTAACAGTCCTCCAAATGATTGTATCGGTGGACGTACCTCCAAAAAGTGTTTGGAGGACTTCCAGAAAAAACACGCCCCCAAAAAACAAGATTCAAACCAGAGTGGTGGTCGTGGCCGATACAATAAGAACGGTCGAGGTCGAGGTGGTCAACGAGGACGCGGAAGAGGTCGTTATGGGAACAACAGAGGGAATGACCGTCGTAAGTTTACTTTTTCTATTGAAGGTAAATCTTAATGTATCTTTATTCAGAGACGTACCACTGTAAATACCATGGAAATGGCGCTTACCACAAGTGGTCCGAATGTTCTTTTAACCCAGCCAATGGCGGTGATTATTACGGTGAAAACAATCAAGCTCCGAAGGGCGATTCAAATGGTAATTCCAAAGATCAAAGTGGTCATAATGGTAACGGTCGAGGTGGTGGACACCATCGTGGACGTCTCCGATAAAATACTAATATCCTATCAGTTAACATTTTTCATTCGCCTGTAGAATTTGTGTCATTTATCAAATTATTTTTAAAATAAAGTTGTATTTTTATAAATTGTATTTACAGGCAGTAATTGAAGCATCAAAGGATAAGATTGGGAATGATTAGATACAGAGGCGTTACAGTAGGTCTGACAGTTTAGTTCTGAGCTTTGTGAAATATTCATCCACTGATTTCGGATTATCACATGCCCGGACTGTTGCTATTTTATCACCAGATTTATGCCTGGTCATTATTGTTTGAAAATTAAAATGAAGACCATTGTTTTGTGTAAATAGATTCTTCACAATGAGGAATAAGTCCATTGTCACTCTGCGCACTGAAACGGATTTGTTATATTTTTCTGTATATTTTTTTATTAGACTGACCTGGGTCAACGTCCAAGGCCCTCGTTAGACGGACATCGTCTTTCTGGAGTGGTCCCATATCGACTTCTATGGGTCTGTCAAAATAATGTTTTTCTATCGGATTTAAATCCGGCATTTTCACTCCATTTACCAGACTGGCGTTACCTCGGTAAAAACATCTGATTGTAGAGGTCAAGTTGTGTGGCATTGACCGAACTACTTCATCTGGCATTTTCACCGATACATCCGTGTTGTAGAAAGCTCCTGAAATGGTTCTTACTCAATTTAAACTTATAATCGTAATTACCATCCGTGTAGATGTGATATTTTGTTGTCATAGCTGGGATCATGAGCGACCCCTCATCCAGCGCTATTTCCATATGGTCAATGCTTGCCCATGGCTGTTCAATGATGTGGTCTCTGAGCCTGTCGATAAGCACGTCATGACCTTCTTCCGATTCTGTCATAGAAAACATATTCCATCGGTTTGGTCGCCTACGATTTCGCCCACGATTCATCCTTTGGTCTGAAAGGATTATGAAAATATTGAGACATATTATTTGAAAGGATAAGTGACTCGAAATTTATTACATGCTATGGCAGTTTGAAACAGTGGATAAGTATTGTATTTTACAGAGTTTTTATTTGAAATCTCTGAGTTTGCGGTAGAACTCAGATTGATCATCAATTTGACGCCAATCATTGTCATTACCATTGGTTTCAATTGTCGAGCTTGTTGCTTGAGGAGGCTCCAAATGTGTGATCGTTTGTCTCGCCGGCGGGTCAATCATAAGCGATGAACTGAATGTAGGCTCGTTAAAGGTTCCCTCAAGGTCATTTGAGTTCGCTCCTGCGTAACGAATTTCTCCCGCTGGTGATCCAAAATGAAATTGGCAATTTTCGATCGTTTCCCGGACCATTTTGGCGGACTCTCTTCCCAGAATTTTGCTAAGGGATTGTTCCAGGGCCACAAGCGAGATCCAGCCTGTGCAATTCAGGATGCCGCCTTGAAGTTGAACTAATTCTTTTGCTACTTCTTGGCACATTTTCGCTCTGGATTTGTCAATCAGACTCAACAAGTTCAGAGCTTCGATGATTCGTTTAACTGTGGCTTCCCCCGACGAGAAAATACTCATTAGTATTGTGAATTCCACACTTTTGGTCATTGACCAAGCTGAGGATCGTAATTCATCTCTCATGTTAGCCATTTTGTCCAAGAGGGAGTTACACATGCTTTCGGCTGAACCACCATTCTAGGAAATTTTAATTATTTTTGGATTTGCTGATAAATATTCAAATATATTCAAATTATATTTATGTACCTGAGCCGGTGTAACATTGACAATCTCTTCTCTCAGAGATGACACCACCACATCAGCATTTGTTGACATGAGCGACGACAGATTCGCTTCGACCTCTTGAAGTGCCCACGTTTTCATCACCTTTTGAGTTCCCGGTGAAATGTTTCCTGGGGTGAACTAAAGTAATAGTTATTTTATATAATTTAGATGTCAATTATGTTTTTATAACTCACTTGAAAGGCATCGAGTTTCGCTGTGACGATGTCCCTGATTTGGTTTCTTGTCGATGGCGTTCTCACAAAGGCATCGAATTTTCCTTGTATCCACATGGCCACATTATCACTATTGATGTCTAGGGACTTGCTGCCGGCCAGTGACATCTCTACCACTTTCGTTTTCAGTTTTTCCACGTCTTTGGAAAGTGTCTCAATCTGCACCATACGAGTCAGTGACAATGCCGATGATGCTGATCCTGCCGATTCCATCGGGGTGAGTCGAACTGTCTTTGGCTCATTGACAGCTTTCTCGACTTGCTCGATCTTCTTGCCCAACTTGACCGTGTTCTTGATGCATTTTTCAACACGGACGTTCTGGGCGTCCATTTTTGTCTCCAAATCTGTCATCATTGACATTTTTTTCTGGAAAAAATAGTTCAGTTTGCTATGGTTTATAAAGATAAAAACTAACCTTTAGAGCTTCATTTTCCAATTTCTGCTCCTCCAGTTGATTTGACAGTGATGACGATTCAATCTTCACCTGCGATAGGCTGATTGACAGTTGTCGCACTTCATCGAGCACCGATTGCGCCCAGTCTGGGTCCATTTGCGGTGGTGGCACCGGAGTTGATGACAGAACCTTTTCTTTTGGCTCCTCCGCTGGTTCCACATCATCATTGAATAAGGTCTGCGAGTGTCTCTTGACCGACTCTTCTGATGACTCCGTAAATACAGATGCTGTGGTATCGTCAGCGGTCTCTCCAAGCTCTATGAGAAAGTCAGTGTTGAAGCCATCCTTCTCAACCCAGTCACGAAGGTTCTTTCTTGAGTCGTTGACTCTGGTGTTGATGTCATCAATGACGACCTTAAATATATTTTAGATATTTGGTATTACAAAAAAGTTTTACCGTATTTCCAATTCGGTGGAAGACCAATGAATCACATGATGCGTATATCTGCATTCTTTGGAACTCCTTGAGAAAAAATCCGACACAGACCGATGACTGTTCCATGGTGAATTCCATTTTTTCGAATTGTGCCATAAACATAGACACGATCTCTTGCGCCATGAACAAGATTTCTTGTTTTGTTTTGGCCTTTTTCAAGTTTGCCAAGGTGAAACCTTTGACCGATGGATCGGCGGAGGTTATTTTGGCAGTCGCTCTTGTGGAGATGCCCTTTGGAAGCTTTGTAGACTTTGTTGTAGCTTTCTTGGCTGCATTGTCCGCCAATGACTTCTTTGGCAATTTGTTTCTCATTTTGTCCATGAGTTGGGATGCAGAGGTGTCAACCTTGTCATCGACCTGAATTAAAAAAGGAAATTTTATTGTGTGAACGCTATAATGGATGTATAAATTATCATAAACTTAGCCCCAACCCATTTATTATTTCTATATTTACCTTTCTACCTGGTTAGATATTCCGTGACAACGAAGCCACCGAAAATCATGGTTAGGTAGGGTCGGCAAAAATAAAAATATCTTAACCCAAACTACTTGATATCCTATCAACACCCTTATATACCCAAATTCTAGACACCCTTTATAAACTCACCTCAATTGGATCGTCATTCAACAGTGGACCTCCTCGGGGGTTTTTTCGCTGAAACTTTTCACGATTGACTCCATTCAGTCCATATGAGTCTATTTTCTGTTGAACTTTGCCCTCAGATACTGCTGGCACACTTGAGTCTTCAGCCGGTGGCATACTTGTGTCCGCCAGGACTTTGGCTCGTTTCTTTGATGGTGACCGTCCAAGTTCACATTCGTCTTGGTTGGGCAATATCGATGAAACATCAGAGGCTTAGAGGGATTGAAATACCAAGTTCAAAAAAGAGAAAATGGTTTTACTTGTATTTAAAGCCTGACTTTTGGCAATTTTATGTTATTACCCTTAATTCTTAGTTCTATAAGTCGGTCAATCCATTGGTCAATCCTTGTGCCTGGTTCTGGTGACGAATTCGTATCCATGATCGATTTCTCTTGCTTAAAGGAATATTTTAAATTCTAACTTCGATTTGTTCTCTGTGAGATTTACAATGGGAAAAACTTTATTCTCGAAGGGAAAAAGTTTTATTTCGAGTGAAAATATTTTCGGTGAATCGTTATATTTTTTCGGGGCTTACTTGTTCGTCGATGACAAAGTTGCCCTCGATTGATGAATCATCTTCCGAGTTTCGTGATTGAGACTGAAAATTGAATTTATTCGAATATATCTGATATAAGACCGCCCACGCGCTGATAAGGCTATTGCCGGTGATAGCTCACACCAGAGGAAATTCAAAGGATCATTCCCAGAGAAACCTTCGATAGAAAATTCTGTTTTTGTAATACGAAATTTAACCAACGGTTTTTTAGATTTGAAAATTCGAAGTTAGCTTATGGATGGTCACCTGCCCTATAGCGGGATGACGATACCTGGTCGCAACCTATGTCGCGATCAGGCATCTCCCAATAATATTTATGTGGCAATTGAAGCTAGCTATACTCTTGGAAAGGCCATGAGTCATTACAAGAACGATCGTTCTCCCTTTGTTTATCATCTGTTACAACAAATCTCCAACGACCGACGATTGGACTATGATTATCGCATCAAGGAAAGGACCTTCGAGAAACCGCCACTGTTTCGACGTGATGATGGTTATTTACAACCAGACTATCGACACGACGTAAGAGAGAGAAAAAATTTTTAATTTCCTGATCAGATATTCATTTTTATATAGGTTGTCGATTCTTTTGATGAAATTGATAAAAATCCGATGGGCGTAATCAATCAAAATATGATTTCATTCTCAGGGGTTGGTCCCGGCATTTCGTATAAACGAGAGATTGGCATTGTCCGAAATATTACTTCCTTTGGTGAATACCTCGATGAAAATGGCAATATTATTTCACGTGAGAACTGTGCCGATGCTATTAGTTCTGGTAAGGGTCATTTTAAGTAATATTTCCTTATTTTAAATCAACTTAGCTACTCGTTATCGTCCTGTTACCGGAAGGAAAAGTGCGGAGGCCCGATATTTGGTTCTCGGTGATGATTTCAATGTCGATCCCAAGCTGAATTCCTTTGTTCGTACCACTGTACGTTTGAAGAAAGATAAAGGCCTAGGCTCTGATTTAAAGGTTTGACTGATTTCAATATTCGCATTTTGATTTACTATTTTAGAGCTGTAATATACCCCTACATAGTCAAAGTTATTTGACTCCTGGTCGTCGTTATTTGACTCGTGATGAGATTCCGACTCACAACGATGGTGGCAAAAAACGAGCCTGGCCTCGAAATCGTGCTAAAGGTAAATAATTCTAGTTTTGAAAAAAGGTTTATCCTATGAATGCCTAGAAACCAACGTTTTAGGTTTATCCAATCTAATATTTTAGATTCTCGTTTGATTTATGGAGAGGTCAATTATGACACGAAGACCATCTATGGTGGTGAGACTGGCCTCTGTGGAACTCTAATGCGTGCTATGGAAGAAAGGTTTAACGCAATCACCTCCTGCCCAGAGCAACATCGAAATGGTTAGTGAGGTCGACATTATTTTTACCTATTTCGAAAAAAGGTAATTTACTACATTTTTAGGTGAAATGGGAATGATGTGTGACACCAGTCGATCCAACTCATTCAGTCGTCTACATTTGAAGTGCCATTGCTGTGCCCAGAAAATCAGAATTGTGGACGCCCCCAATGCCAACCTGTACGTCTATTGTGAATTCGTCGTTGGTAGCATGTCTCAGGCCCTTGGGTATCGTACTGAGGGAGACTACGAATCTATGTACGGTCATGCTGTGGCTCACCACTGTTTCAACCCCGACGAGGTCAACTCAAAACTATTTCACAAGCCCGATGGTACGTTTTTGTGAGAACCCACGTGATTTTTATTTATTGTAAAACTTACCATTTTTTCAGCATTGGTCAGAGAGTTCTCCATTGTCCCTCGTTGGCGTCAAAGAATTGTTTTGGTTTGTTCCAACAGTGGTCAGCGTGCACACCTGAAGTTATTACAGGTAATACTGAGGGTCAGATATTTTTTCTACGTCACCACGATAGTTTCGTGACGTGGCCACCCACACATTGTGTGGGTTAGAAAAAGGAGAGGAAAAAATTTTAATCGATTAAGTTCCCGAAATTCGAGAGACCTCGCAGAAGAAGGAAATTTTGTTACATTTACGATTAACGGTTTTAAATTTAGGATCTTGTACGAAATTTGCGAGGCGATAGTTATTGTGAAAGTCGTTACTTTCATTCTAAATTCATTCGCTTTCATGGTGGCTACGGTGGACATTCCAGAGTGGCCAATGTCGTAGATCCCAGTGGACAATCGTATTGTGGTCCTGGCCAGATCTTGTTGCCTTGTGTCGAATTCGACGTTGGTGAACTCACAAGCAGTGAATATATCAGATTGATGGGTAAGTAAACTAAGTGTTTTTTCCCCTTAAAATTATATAATTTAACAAAATTTTCTACGAGATGCTCAATTTGAGATTGTGACAATTATTAACTATGAAAATTTTCAGGATCATTGTCAACCCTTAGTGTCTACAGCCGACCGCAGGTTGGCGCTCGAGTTCACATTCTTCGCGAGTGTGAGACCGGACGATATTTGTCCTCCAACCTGCCCACTTTGATGTGGTGCGAGAGAGCATTACAATATACCCAAGATCGTGAGCTTGTCGAATACAACCGATTGAAAAGAGACGTCCTTTCTAAATCACTGTACGCCTAGAGATATTTTCGAAACACTGTAACGCCTAGAGATATTTCCACTGCCGTACCCCTAAACGGATATTCACTCAGAGATTTTATACCTAATTTTAAGATTTGAACGCAAAAATGTCTAACTCAGATATCGATTCTATGGATGGGATTCCCTCGATGGTTCTTGAAGACTTTCCCATGAAGCCCAGCTTCATTGCTGGATTTACCCTTATGGCTGTTATTTTCATTACTCAGTGTTTTATACTGGGTTACATTGAGAGCTATTATTCATCCCTAGTTCGAAATGAAAATTACCTTGGACGTCGACTTAATGCTAGAATAGCTAACCGACGATGGAATGATCGCGTGCACTCATTCTGTGCTGAAAATGACCTAGTTGTTACTGATGCACGTGATCTTCACGCCACCGCTTACACTTCCTATGATACTAACATTGATAATGCTTGTTAATTAGCAAAACGGTTATTCGTGAACAAAATTTGTACAAAAAATCTGTATTTTCATATGTCCCCGAATTTTCTTCGTATGTAGCTGTAAATAATTCATATGTATTCTCTTGTGACTACTTACCTTTGGTTTTAGACTACATTGAAACATGGGAAACTCCGGAACTCGTTCCATCACCGTCAAGGATTCCACATTGGCGACTGAAATATTCGTTAGCGGATCCAGCAAGTCTGATGAATCAAATTGGGGGGACCTTATGAATTCGACTATTCAAGATAGTCGTTTCAAGCGAAGCGGTGGTGATTTTGTTCCAGTGGCTCGCAAGATCACTTACGTTGACACCTCCACCTTCAGTGATGATGATCTTGTCTATTTTCTGTGGTGGTTTCTCATTATCAACATGCTAATGACGTTTTTTCTCGTTCTTTTGACCAGTAAGTGATTTATGCGATAACCTTTTTCCCTTGGAACCCACTTTGTTTTAAACCGAAATTATTTAGTTGGACGCACTTACACCGTAGTTCGTGCTTGGGGACGTGGCGACAGTCACCGTTTGGTTCCTCCACCAACTTTCCCATGCTCTGTTGGCGTTGTTGACCCCATGAAGATTCATTGTGCCAGCCGAGGATGCTGTGCCACCAACGTCACCCCCCACTCCAGCGATGGTAACGCCAGTTGTGACACGGAGGTTGATGCTTGTGACGAAGTATCCGGCAACGCTCGAGCCCGATAAAAAAAATTCTCATGAAAAAGTTTTTTCTGAAACAAAATCGCTTCATTTTCTCTCTGTTGTCATTTCATAGCTGTAAATACATTGATTGGCCTGTACGAAACTCTTTTTGTCATTTTTCGTTTTTAGATTTCGCTTGACTGAGCTTGAATGCGCGATCTCGCCTCCACAGACACTTATCTTAGCACTCATTTCGTGGGACCTCCTAAGGCGGCAACCTCCCAATGTTTCCGTGGACCTCTAAACATTTATTGGCCGAGTGGAAATCATGATCGAGATCATGTTCGGTGAGTGTGCCCGTGCAACATAAACCTTTCTGTAAAGTTCTTTTCAGATTATTTCCTGTTGCCAATGGTGACGAACCAGTACCTCGTAGAACCTTTGTCATAGCCGATCCTTATGACGGTCGTAATGAGTTTAAAGTGACTCAAAACCACTCAGAATTGATAAACACCGATCTTGTCGATTCGGATTCAAAAGATCGCCAAAAGCTCAATTTGATTTTTGGTAGGTGACGGTTGCCCTTT
>SCLD01086757.1:0-14588 GCA_004367895.1 Oikopleura longicauda | reverse complement strand
GGAAAAAAAACATTTTTCATTTAAACGTTTAATGTTTAAAAAAATCCTCCTCATTTTAAACGAAAAAAACGTTTAAAAAAACGCTGGCGAACACCCCTGCTCTGAACTTCAAAGTCTGAAGTGCGAATTCTTAAATAAGCGAATGAAAAGCATGGAAAGTTTCGAAACTTTCTCCAGCAACAAGCTTATTTGTCAAAAATTTCCCGATATTCAAAAATTTCGTAAGCCTACCGATTTGATGATAATCGAGCCGTTGCAAAACAACATATTTTATCAAATGCGTTATCAATCATATTCAATTGAACAAAGTGAAGTCATCGACGAATCGACGTGGATGCCTCTAACACCAGTCAAATTATCATCTGAAAATTTCATGTTCGAAATGTTTCTTCGCCAAAAGACAATAGTGCCATGCAGCAAGTTGACTTCTTTATCTGATGGGGAATTTCTTAGAATCGGACATGATCTGAATACAGCTTCAAAATTATTGACATTCAATCAGAACCATGGACCAAAAGTCACGTTTAATTTCGAAGGAGTTCAAAACACGACAACTGATTTTGTGTTTAGGAAAGTTTTCATGTCACTGTCGTTACTTTCGGTTTTATATTGACAATCAAATTTCAAGCTGGTTCTGTATAGGTAGAACCAATCACCCCTTAATGTACCCTAATAATGTACTTAACGTGGACGTTTTCGGGAAATGTTTCAAGGCACTCTTCCTTCAATTAAATTTCGGACGTTTTGATAATATCCTTTCAAACCGGAAGTGAACTCTTAATAGGACTTTAAACCGGAAATGACAACCGGAAATATGTTTTTCCATCTGGCATCGAAGGTTTGAAGGCATGAGGAATAATATGAGCAAGTCAGATTGACCTCATCACGTGTCAATTTCGCAAAACCAATAGCCAATAGCCAGCTTGAAACTTGAGGGGTTTATGGTTTTGACTTGATTTTTTTAAACTGCTAAGACGATCAACGGATGCACAGCCGAATGAGAAAATTGGCATTTGGAATAAAGTAGTTATACAAAATGACGTTTCTGAAAATCAAATTAAGTAAGTTGAAATAAGCAAAATCTAAATTATCGTTTTTGTTATAGAATTTTCATAAATGAGCGTCCTGTGATTATTGACAAAAATCATATGGATGAACTGAAAGTTGGTATCTCTGCCCATTCATGCATTGACATTCGGCAACTCAAAATCTTTGGAACAAAAATGGAGCCTCTTCAAAACTCCGAATCGTATGAACATCTGGTTCAAGACGAAGATGTTTTGAAAACATCACGTTTGACCAAAGAAAAGATATCATCACTTCATGAAAAAAATTTTATGCTGGGCATTCTTGAACGAGATATGTACAAATATAGAATCCCTAGAAATAATCAAGCAAAATTCAAATGTCAAGTTGATTTCGCTCCGAAACGAGTTAACTTAGCGTTACCAGGTGAATTTGAACTGGTGAAAATAAAATCAAATGGCGTAGATTTTATCAGAATCTTTATCGTAGAAGAGCAAGTGAAAATTGATTTTCATCCACTGTATAATGCTAGGAATACAGGTCTTTCAAAATTTTTAATTTATCAAGGGCCAAGAATCATAGCCGCTTGAGTTGCCGACCAAGTAAAGACCGCGTCGTTCAAATAACGATGTAAGCTATCGTTTAACTGAAGTTGACTTTTGGCAAATCACATTTAATAAGTTGAATTTCGATGCTCAGCTGATCGTCCAGCCAAGTTGCGACAATGAAAACGAGTCTTGTGCCGAGTTCATTTATGAATATGAATTGCCTATGGACCATATTTCACAGTCAATTTTAATTAAAGGAAAAAGTGTCTAATTCATAGATATTTATAACAAGTATAACGAAATAAAATATCATATTCTGCTCACAAAGAGGAGAAAAAGGAAAACGACTCTCCAAATCTGCAATGTAGAGGGAGCCATTTCAAAAAATCATGATATTTTATTCGGTTATACTTTTGAGACTTTTCTTTCCAACAATCCAAACTCCGTGAAGCTTGGTTCAAAGAAGAGTCAGATATCAAAAACTTGCCAAAGTTAACGTTGGTGGAAACATCGAAAAAATACTCTTTGGAGAATCTTTCGAAATCTTCAATGCATGAATGTCCTTGCTTAAATGAGGCTCAGCGTTACACACCAATTTACTCAAATTTTCATAGATGGACATCCGAGATTTTAGACATAACATCTCGGCAAATTGTTCACACTACCAAAGAATCATGTGAATGTCAAGATCAAATTACTAAAGATATCATGTGTAGCGATACCATAGGAACATTTCGATAAATTAAATAATTTACTTGGTAATTGCCTGACACATTTTTCTGATGAAATTAAAGACAATGAGAAAATTCTGATGCTTATACCCAGTCAAAGAGATTACAAATGCTCCGAATACTGCGTTGAAGCCGACCGCGAACAATGCGTTCTTGCAAATTCAGAATCTTATTGCATAAAACAATCGAAAACTCTGATTTGCTCAGGTTGGTTCTCAAATTCATGTCTTTTATGAACTCTTTGATAGCTGAGAATGTCACTTTGTGAGCAGAGATCGGCGGACACGGACGCGGACACGGACGTGGACACGGACATCGAACATTTTGTGATCGTGGACACGGGCCTGGACACAGACACCCAAATTTGAGTAGCGCGGACACGACCATTTACTTGTTTTATTTGTCTAGGTACTCATGAAATAAGCCTCTTGCCTAACCCGACACGTGAATAAATTCTCGTCCATACAGTTTGGACCATACTACAATTTTGAAGCTCCCGTTTTATAAGTCGGACGTTTGACACGAACGCGAATACGTAATGACTATTTTTGAAGTCGCGGACACGGACGCAGACATGACTTTTTCGAAAAATCGAGGAAACGTACACGGCGCGGACAGTCCGCGGAAACGCTTGTCCGCCGATCTCTGTTTGTAATCATTAATTTTGAAAATTTTCTCAGTGACGACAGCATTTGAAGTTAATGAATCCGAATATGTGCCTGAAACAGAAACTGTCTGGACGAAATGGACGAATGTAACCGAAAGTCAATCTTTTATGGAAATATTCACTCAGGAACGTTTTTGAATTTGAGGTCTGGCTCGTGCAGTACGATAGGTGCCGTCCGTTCAGCTTATCAACCAGACTGCTTTTAACAATAGATTCACATGAGACGGTATGCTTGTTAAGTATATTGTAAAGAAATCAATATTCGGTAAAAATTGCACTCGCCATTTTGGCCATGGCATTTTGGTTATAGTACCAAAACATTGTTGGTGAAAAACTTTCGGTTGAAACTTTCAATTTGAAAGCACCCCCCAATTTCAATAATCAATTTGAAAAATATGAACAGTATCAAAGACGAAAATGTTTATGTAACGGTATTGAGTGCAATAGCTGCATTGGTGACTACGTACGAAAAACTGATGCATATCATATGATCGGAAATAACTCAAAAGGAAATAATTCATTTTGTCACTTTTTCTAACAATATATAGACATATTATTATATATCATATGTCACATATAAGTTATATGATATAACTAAAATGATATAACATTTGGTAGTGGAAAAAGTGTCGCTTCGACCCATGTCAAAGAGGAGGATAAGGTGACACTTTTTCTATTCACATGTTACATGTTTTACGGGGTCTGAAGTTATCCCCTGCACTATAACTTTCAATTAATTTATGAATATATCATAAGTTCATGCATCGGATGGTATCAAGTTAACGACTCCGGATCAAACTTATGATTTTATTGGATTTGACTCCATTAACCCATTCGCTCATTTTGCTGAGGCTTCTGAAGACGGTTCTATCAAAGGAGTTCTTAAACTGAGAATCGATGCAACACAACCGAGCAGATTCATAAAAACGGTCGATGGTCTCGAAGTATCACTTAACGTTTCATATATTGATCAACAACCAAAAATCTTCATTACGAAAACTCCACCTCTATTTGCTCATGCAGTAGCTGTTAGCATAGCCGAATCGATTATCTTGCCAGATAATTTTTTAGACCCATCAGGTTTGTGTATTTAGTTTTCGTTAAAATATCTAAACAAGATATCAAACTATCACAAGTTACGTCATCTTTTTTCATAATAAACGGCGTCGTTTTGCAGTTTTCCTACCCGTGACTAATCATATCCGGCTCACTTCCGGTGAAAGTTCCGATCAAAATTCAATTCCTTGAAATTTTGAGTGAACCTAAAGTTGCGCCTAGAAATTTTAGGGGAAATCCTTATTTTTTATACGGTGGTGCCAAAAAGCGACGAAACTGTTGACATTAAACATTTTAAACAAAAAACTCATTAAAAATGTTCTAGGAATATATTTTTGGAACAAAAACTCTTATAAGAGATTGAATCCTACGACTGGTAATGGATGGATTCTTTTTCAAAGCCAAAATAAGCCAAACGGAATTCAAATTCGTATCGGCGGTGTCGCAGGTAAGTTGGGCTAAATGTTCAACAGTCACTTGGACACTCTACCATTCATAGACTCTATCATAGACTAATCATAGACTATGAATAGGGTGAATTCCGAGAAATTACAAAACTTTCATTTTTAACCATAAATCGTCCTTTTTCATGAAAAATAACAAAAATGATAAGTAGGGTAAATTCTTAGATTTTTACGAATTCACCCTATATATGATTTTAATAGTTTTTCACAAAAATAGTCATTATCAGAAAGCCCATTTTCAGGAAAATCGCGAAAATCATATAAAGGGTGAATTCGTAAAAATCCATGAATTCACCCTAGTTATCATTTTTGTGATTTTTCATCAAAAATGACACTTTATGCTTAAAAAGGAAAGTTTTGAAATTTCTCGGAATTCACCCTAACTAGAGTCTTTATGGCTCTTTAACGACCTCGATGGGAAAAATAAGCTATCAGCCAAAGCAGACGAGATTTCAATTTCATTGAAACACGATATAATTGACAGTCCAATCGTTCAAAAATGGCTTTCCGTCTGGACAGAATGGTCTTCTTGGAATAAAAATTGCGAATCATGGATTATTTATGGTTCAAACCTGCCTACCAGAGATCGCAGATGTAACTCAAACAAAACTTTCGCTTGTATTGACGCAGCCGAGGAGAAAGCTAGAATTCAAAGACAAAAATGTCCAAGTCGATGTGGTGATCTTACTGACACAGATGAAAATTGCTCATATTTTTGGGAGAATAGTCCTGATTCTGATTGGTTGAAAACAAAATGTGTCAGTTCTTTGAAAGAGCCAATCGATGGTCAGCACGCTTGTGCCTCTATTGGAACAAAATTGCCAGCGCCAGTTAAAAACTCTCATTTAAATTCATGGTTTCACAACTACTATGACCTTTGTGATTTCGAATTTCATTCGGACAAAGCCAAAATGCCGGTCGGACTTACAACAGAAAATGGTGAATTTATTTCTTTGGCAAATGGTGCTCCAGCAGATAAACTAAATTCAACTTTGATTCATCCGATACTGAATGCTCCTAATCGTTTTTCAACTAACAGCAGTGTCGACAAAATTTATAATTATCTGTGTTTTTATCCACCGGAGCCAAAGATTTCATCAATTCACACATTAGTTCTATTAACGCATGCAAATGGTTTGTTTCACACACGACTTCAATTTTCAATTATAAACCTAATCTAAGCGGTCAATCCTAATCTCTGAACGTAACCCCCTCTCTGTTCAAGGCCAATTTTCACTCCTCTCGGATCATTTTTTCGTATGGATTCATAGCCCGTATTTTAGAACAGAATAGTTTTTATCATTCTGTCTCTGGTAAAATCTCGATCAACTATCTAAAAGACGAGTATCATTGGTCTGAACAGAGAGGGGGTTACGTTCAGAGATTAGGATTGACCTGTATAATTTATTATGATTTTTCCTTATTTTAAATTTTAAGAATATTTTAAACTGGCATTTGATGTAAAGAATTCCGATCTTTCTAAGCAAGAAATAAAAACAACGTCTTATACACTTAATAATCATATAACAAAATACAGTCTTGGCTTAAACAATTTGAACATGGTCCATATAACATGGACCATGTTAAATAATTGAGAAGGATTAGGCATGAAAAGACCGCTCGCATACAATATGAAGACGATTAAATTGAAATATAAGCTTTTAAAGTACATGTTCGGTTCAATATCGTGGTGAAAGTTACGTTTTAACACATGGGAAGATATATAACTAGGGATTTGAAATGCATTCATGAAATGCAAAATATTCATTGCGATATGATATCGCCGATATCGTATGTGATTTTCAAATAATTAAAGATATTCGAATGAGTTCAAGAAAGAAACGTTTGCTGCAAACCTTGAATGGTTCCACGAGGATAGTTTTTAAATATGCTTGGACCAAAGCAGGATGGGCACGTGTGGCTCTAGTTTGCCCTGCCTCGAGTTTGCTCGTGGCAAGCGTGCCCCTGCCCTTGCCGCCCCTTATTTCGCCATGCACGTTCAACTCTGGCTATGACTATATTTTTCAAAAATGAAAATAATGAATGTCGGAAGCAAAAAAGACGATTCTTTTTAAACTTTAAAAGTGGGGTGATTATTGGTGTACAAATGTCAACGATGAATTTATTATTCTCTGCTATCGGCATCAGCAAGGTGGGATACTCTCAAAGTATAGCGAATGTATAATGACATCAAATGGGATTCAATTCGATAATCAAAAAACTTACAAACTTAACAACATAGTGAGTCAGCTTCATCATACAGAAAGTTATGCAACGGCGGCCGAAAAATATGTCGAAATTTTTGATCAAAATACAAAACAATGGTCATTGAAATCACCAACTGATAGATATGAGGTTGCTTGGACATCACAGTTTGCCCTAGTGCCCTTGAAAAGCCAGTTACTACACTTAGGTGGCAGAGATATTGGGTCTGCAAAATCTCAATATCATGGCAAGTTAGGTTTTTACCTCGATTCAATATACAAGAAATGGACCATTTTTGGCGGTGTAAACATTGATCATCCTGAATTTATGGGGCCAGGGTTGATAAAATTGCTCGCATTTAATATTGAAATATAATAAATTGAATGTGTCAGAAATGATGATAGACCATGTAATATGCTGCATGTCTGATGCAACTTAACTACGAGCAGTTAACGACAGAATCGCCATAAATTGGAAACAATGTCTATTGGAAACATGAAAATCGATTGGAAACATTGAAAGTATGTCCGAAAAAATGTTTCCAATCTACAGAAATTGTTTCGAATATACTTTTCATGGTTCCAGTATACGGAAATTGTTTTCAATGTACTTTTAGTGTTTCCAATATACGGAAATTGGTTCCAATCGATTTTTAGGTTTCTTATCGAAATTGTTTCCAATGTTTGTTTCCAATCTACATATTCCCGTCTTCCGATTTAAACGAATCAACCATAATAAGGTGCATTAAGATACAATTGTGACACTTGCACTGGGTTTGCATATGACGAGCAATTATATCTTTATGGTAGATATATCAATGGGCTTAAATATGAAGGATCCGATATTCTTTCATGCTAATGCCGACTTTCCCAAAGTTGAAATATCTTGTGATGTTGGATATCGCATTGATGATAATATATGTGTGGACATAGACGAATGCAAAATTATACGTCATTACTGTGATTTGTCAAGCTAGGGGTCGAAAAGATTTCAGTTAAAATTCTGTCACGACGTTACGGTTATTAACTTTACTAATTCTGTTACGACCAGGGTCCACCGAACTGCGAACAAACGGTGCGAACAGTGCGAACACGTCTTTTTCTGTTAAACAACGAACAGTGCGAACAGCGAACAGTTCGAACCATGCGAAGAGTGCGAACAACGAACAGTGCGAACAACGAACAGTGCGAACAGTTCGAACTGTGCGAACAGTGTGAACAGTTCGAATAGTGCGAACAGTGCGAATAGCGAACATACGAATAGCGAACAGTGCGAACAGCTCGTTTTTTAAATTCGTCGAACAGTGCGAATAGGTGCGAACAGCTGTTCGGTGGAGCCTGGTTACGACTTTACGGTTAAAACTAAATAAGAAATCTGAATCAAGATATAACTGTAAAAACACTAAAGGTTCTTTTGAATGTGAAATGAAAAATGACAATGGAAGATCATTCCAGAATACATGTCAAGAATTTTTTATCACGTCAGACCCAGCACGGCATCCCATCGATGATTCAAAGACGAATGAGTTTAGCGGAATTTATCGACTTACCAAAGGAATAGTTCAAGTCTTAAAATTGACATTTTTGAAGCTTTTACTCGATCGATTGGAAAAGACACTGACGGCAACCCATTGTTGGGCGAAACTGATTATGGGATATTTTCAAAAATGAGTTCAACAAAATCGTTGTTTCTGGAATTCACCGATACTAGATTGGAAATAAAAGAAACTGGTCTTCTTGGAATAACGCTGATAACATCAGAATCTCTGTCAAAGTCTGATATGAAAAAAACTATACTTGAAATAGCGTCTGAATATAGGAAGGATTCTTGATTCTTATCTAAATTATCGAGTATCATTGAATCGGCAAAATATAGTGAGATGAAAATGTTAATCCGTGAAAAGTCAACTCGTTGAAGGATTGTATATAAAGTGCTCGAAACTTTACCCTGGTCTAGGCACTACAATAGGCCCTCTGGCCTAGACCTCTAATAAAGTATAATACAGTATTATAAATTATAATTTATAATACTGAATGGTCGATTCAAGGTGACGATCCGGCCAACAGGTCGAAACTTAGCCCCACATCGATGTTTTCAAGTAGAACTTCTACTCATCAGGAGTGAGTCAAATTATATTTTTATAATATCATATTGTTTCATTCTCTGTTTGCGGAATAAATGCTTATTTGTTAAATCACAGTTATGTTTAAGTGATAAGTTTCTCCAAACTTTCTTGAACCTTTAGTGACAAGATTACACCTTACCAGAGTCTCTGGTCCGTTGAAGCACATCTCTGCGCATTACTTATTTGAAATAAAGAGAAAAACATTTTTCCAAATGAATTCAAAATGCAGTTTGCCCCCTCCAACAAAATCTATGGAAAATGAAAATAAAGCTTTTGAAATAGTTATTGAGAAAATAGAGGGCGGTACACAATTTTTACTCAAAGTGAATTACCGATTATTTTGTCTTTGATAGTACATAATAATTTGTGATTTTTTTAAATGAAAATTGTACACCAGCGGAGAGTTTTATAAAATTGAAATTGAGAAACTTTTGATTGAACAAACTCAAATTCTCGAATCCAATGAAAAAATAAAGAAAGAATATAATGCCCTTCAAACTGATTTTCAGACTCAGTTTTGCTCTCGGAAGTTGAGTGACCAGACTCGTTTGCCGTATTGATGTTTGCGTCCATTGTTTTTAATGCTATTCTTCGTCCAAAACTGACATTCAATCTGAAAGGCACAAAAAGCTTTGGAAAAAATAAGCAATTTCGCTACGATGATATCTGAATCATATAATCAAGATGACGCTGAAGAAATTGAAAATATCATGAAGCTAGCAAGCCAGATGGGCAGTTCGCTAAAACTCAATCATGAACCAGATGAAGCTTGAGCCATTTTTTCTGACCTTTATCATGAAACATAATAGTAAATCGACAAGACTTATGAATAAAACGAATTTCTCTTAGATTTTGACGTACAGTGTTAAGAATAGCGTACGTAGTTACGCTGAATTTACGTTTTGAACCATTGTTTTAAAAATACAGCTTGGGATGACTTGAAAAATCCGATAGTTTGAACAGATTTTATTTTAAATAAGGAGTTATAAACTATCTCTATTCAATTGTCTTGGAATATTCATTCAGCAACGAAAATTATGTTGATATCATCATTGCTGTCAACAATGATGACCGTCGTGTTTCATGGAAACAAAATTCAAAGCGATATTCGTAAACAAGATTTCATATTGCAACCAATTTCGTGATACTCGTGAACAAGATTTATTTGCGACCAATATATTATATCATATATACAGTATATATAATATACTGGTCATACACCCTAACTAATGTTTCGTCTCCAGTGGTCTCCACCACGTTTGGCCTTGAACGTCGAGTCGTTGACTAATCACTCTTTTTGGGGGGTTTTATTGCATTTACTACATCATTTATGTCATAATTAAATCGTTTACGGTAGTGTAAATATATCCTTGATGATAAACTACTGTTCACTAGATCTAGTCATTCGGATGGCATTTAACTAACTGCTTTCTCGGGTTAATCAGTTGAAACTCATAAATCAGCGGTTAACAGTTTGGGTCATTCGAAATGCCAAGATGGAATGTATGAATAAGATAAAAAATTTCACGTCCTCAGATCGTCCAAAGTGAACAGGTAATCCGTGTAATACAACTGTGTTTATTAGTATTATTCATCAAAGTTCTAGACCTGAGAATTAAATTTGAATAGCATCAGTTGTTATGAAGGCTTAGAATTCTTAGAACACGGGAATGATTCGACGTCTTTTGAATTTTTATAGAGTCATATTCCGTGAAGTTAAACATGAATGTTCCATTTCTGGATAGTTCTATGAGCTACAGCCCCCATCAACTACTTCTGCCCTTGGTTTCTCGAAAAGTGGTCAGAAAGTTGGTCGGAATTTCCAACTCGGAACCATCGCGAATGCATTATCTTTCTGAATTCTGTACCCCGAATTTCTCGCTCCAACCGAGTATTATCATCGACCAACCATTATCAAGGGCCTTGGACCTCAGTACCTGAGAAGACATGCAAGCCATTTTACATTATTCTTGGAATAGTTGAATTGAGCTGGAATGACACCAATTGTTGTACACACTAGTTTCTTAATGTGACCACCTTTAGGCTGTAGGCTATAGCTTTATGAACCGATTTGGTTGATTCTATTAGACTAGAAAAACAATTATTCGCTCAGATTTGAGACGTGAAAGGACGAGGACGGAACTAGGACGAGGACAAATAAGTGAAATCCTTATGAGCTGTGAAGCGATATAAAATACAATTATTAACCGCGAGTAATTTTAAATGATCAACATCAAATATGAATGTTCTTTATCCAGAATAATCTTTGCTTCAATATAAATATAATTTTCATCGCTTTCGTAAATAAATAGAAATGCAAAATACAAAGAAAGAGGTCAATCAACTTATGGGCTCAAAATCTAATGAGCTATTAGATATTGTAGTGAGATAAATGATTCTGAACTCGGACCTGTTGGTTCTCGGATTTTAGCTCAAGGTTTTATTAACTAAACGGTTCAACCGACTTGAATCATAGTTACCCGAGATGAGTTTACGTCAGTGATGAGATCACCTGGTGACGTTAAGATTTTATGATGTCGCTCTCTATTTATTTGGCTACAGACGTAACAAAAAGAACTTTGACGTTTAAAAGAACGTATAATTCAATGTTCGTCTTCATAAAAGACAAAAGCGTTTTACGAAAGAAATAACCAATCCCGGAATCGATTAAACAGGGGGTTGTGAGTACAAACTAGAAGAACAAGAAGAAGAAGATGTATAAATGTCAGAGATCCAGTTGTATGAATGGAGGAAAATGCATTATTGAACCATCAATGCAAGCATTCATATGCAAGTGTCGATGGGAATATACCGGAAGTCGATGCCAGGTTAGATTTTTTCGATCAACATTTTTCATTGTTGTGGTCACGATGTCCCAAAAAAATCTGAGGGACCGACCGTCCTCGGCACGTCTTTTTATCGCCCGCAATCGGTCTTGGTCCTCAATCGGTCCCGTTCATCAATCGGTCCTCGTCCCCTCCGTGTCCCTCAAGTTTTATACCTCCTCCTCGTCCGGTCCTCGTCCCACCTGAACTTGAATAAAGTCGGTCCGGTCCTCGCCCGCCCGCCAGAATTTCGTAAACTGATCCGTGATTATTTATCTATGTGTTTTCATAATAATCATTGGGATTGCATCATTTATTTTATGGAGATTCCTCCTTTGGAGACGAATAGAGCTGTACAAATTGAATTCAGTTCGGTGAGTTTGGTTAAAGTTTGAAATATCACGTAACTGAGGTGACGTAAGAGTATCAAAGTGGAAGTGACTATCCCATAATGGCAACAATTTGACGTTATGTGTTTGAGTATTGGGACCCTAACCACTTTCAATACCCGACTCTGATTTGGTACCAGATCTCAATTATAATTTGATATTTCAGAGATTCAAGAATAGAAAGTACACTTCTGACACCAACAAAAAATATCAAAAATTCCGATGTTGATCAAACCTCTGATCACGATGAATCCTTCGTAGCATCCTTAATTTGGAAGACAGAAACATGAAAAAAAGATTGGAAATGAAAGATATTTTTAGATGGTGATCAGGTTGAAAGCCAAGAAAAGCAGTAAGACTATACTGATACTCTCAGAGTATAACTCTGAAATCAAATCGAAATCGAATCTAAAGGCTGTCAATAAAATTTTGATTTTGAAAATTGCTTACATTTTGTCCTTAAAAGGCACTGTCTATTGGCATTGGTTCAACCGGAAGTGAACCGGAAATTTAGAATAAATAAATTCATAATTCACAGATTTCTTCGGAGTCGTATCTGTTTTCTCGAGACCCCTTTTCTGCTGCAGTATTTCGATTCTTTGATTTGATTGTGACCATTGCTTGAGTACCGATACCAGGAACTAGGTAATATGGTAATGTGAGATGCATCTTTCCGATGGTCGTCGGCTCTTTACTGCCTTTAGCGGAATTCTGACTAAATGACTATCGGACTAATACAAATGAAATCATCGGTCATTGACCGATTAGGGAGTGGACTTTAGCTGTAGGTTATCTTTATGTAAAAGGACGTCGACTCGACCCCAGATTCTACAATGACGGGCAAACGTTTACGTGAATTTACCACCGCTTTCAATTTCCCGGTTCCGTTTACACAGATTACTTTGAGATTCTTTTCAAGTACATTTATAAAAAGAATTTAAATAGAATTTTTTTACACTTAACTGACAATAGAAATTAATGTCGTCTAATTTATTTTAATTTCTTAGAACAAGTTATATCGGAACGACAATCGGAAGCAGAGAACCGATGGTATGTTAAATTCGTCTGAACGACAAATTACGTCGAATGCAAACGATTTACCAGTGAAAAAACGAAAAGTAATATAGTTTCGGTGTTACGATATAATTGACGTTATTTCATTCTATCATATAAACCTTATCTAAACGCCGGCAATTTAAAATAGTCCGAAACATCTTTGATACCGAAAACCTCCATGTTTTATGGACTAAAAAAAATTATGGTGAAAGTCGTAGTATCACCGCAAGTGGCGGTAGTGATTAAACAGCCAAAACAATCGTCAAATATAGACGATAATGGTTTAAAATTTAAACTTGAAATTTCTTACTTTTTAATAAAAAGTTTTATCGACTCATGTAGAAGTCGAAAGCACTCAATGATAGTGAAGGCTGTTTTGAGTTAATCGAGGATTTTTGACCTAACGTGGGTCTTAATTGGCACGTCATTTCTGTTCAGACTTACCAACAACACCAACAGTAGTACATTGATGACTTGTCAGTTCGTTATAACCAGTTCTGTCGATTTCACCTAGGCAAAGAAATGCTCATGTCCTATATTTTCAATATATGATAACATACCATCTCGTAATAATCTAGCAGCATAAAGTTGTTTCGATGTTGGATATGCCTTGTTTTGTTTTAAAGATCTTATGCTGTGCTATTTCTTGCTCTCTTCGGGCCAAAATGGCCAACGTTGGTTGAAAGTGGGCGATTAATTTTCGACCATAAATATATGGGCATTATTGAGTAACTTTTTTTCACCCCCGTAAATCCAAAGTTTATATTGGTTGAATTTATTGATAGAATTGGGTATCCTTGACAAAATTTATCAAGGACAATCGGCTCATAATGAGAATCTCATAATTGGCTTCAACTTTGTCTTTCTGACTTACAAAGTCACAACATATCCTTGTATTGAAATTATGCCGGTATTATCCAAGAATATTTCTCTGTACCGCCATCAAGTGGTTCAAATAGCCAAACGTGATCAGAAATGGCCAGGTCAAAATTGTTTAGTTAAATCAGGCGCCACATGGAAAAATCCTGAATATGAAAATTTATACATATTAATTTTAAAAATCAATGTATGATTTATGAAAAAATATGCCAAAATGTGCTCATCGAAAAGTACCAAGTAAGTATCCATGAATCATTGAACCATAAGCTTGGTCGGATAGTCACGAGTCGAACTTAAGTCCATATTTAGTCGATTCGGTTCAAAATCTCAATTTTATGCTTGATTTGAATTACTGTTGTTTTGAACTACTGTACATATCATGCCATAAGTTCAAAAGAATTCAAATATGAGATTTCGCTAATGAGAGATTGGAAAGAAGAAATCAAGAAATAGCCTTCCTTTGTCGTATATGACGTTGCCGGAGATCATTTAAGAACCAAATGATACCTAGAACAGAGCAAAGACCAATCCAAATAAAGATCATAGCATGGTCATGTTCACCTAGACCATGATCATCTGAAATATATTTTTGAAACCTAAACTGCTGACATAAGTAA
>SCLD01086746.1:0-14595 GCA_004367895.1 Oikopleura longicauda | reverse complement strand
AAAAAGTAACAAAGATTTCAATCAAGTGATATGTTGCGTTTGATTTGTTTTGTCATGAATGTGGTTGTTGACAAAACCCAGCAGCAGCTCATTATCTTGAACATTAATTCGAGTTTAGGTGTAGCACTGTGTCAGTTGATGTTTGTTTGATTTGAGCCAATAAAGCAGACTTTACTTCTCTTTTCAGCAGAATCAAAAAGAGCAGTGAAAAAATGAAGCTGAGTCGCGCACTGCTTGGTTCGGTTGTCAGTGGCCTGCTGCCCGATGATTTCTTCGATGATGCCGATCTCTCATCCCAGGCCACGCCTGCCATTACCAAAGTACTCAATTTCAAAGAGAAACTAAATGTACTCTCCGCACTGGAGAACTTGTCAGAGAAAGCAAAAGAAGCATCGAATGAAGAAGGCGATCGATCGGAATCCTTTGACATTGCTGACTTCAGCTGGGAAAGAGCGATTCGCAACCAGAAGGTTGGTGTATGCGGCCAATCGGCTGGACAATCCGAGGAACTCACGAAAGCAATTAACTACAGCTACAAGCAGTTGCGCGCTGACACTCCCCATGCTGATTGGTTCACCAAGTACACCAACATGGGACGTGAAAAACCGACCATTGAGCAATTTCCGTTCATGTCAATCGTTGCTGTTAAGAACACGGCAACAAAGAACAGTTGGCTATGCTCTGGCTCGCTCATTGACGAGAGCTTTGTTGCCATTGGCGCCCAATGTCTGTACAAAGACGGCTGGGACGTGAGCCAACTCAAAATCAAGGCCAGTGTTGGTAAGTCATCATTCGAAGCAGATGATGGCGAGTGGATCAAGGCTCGTGCCCATAAGTCGCATGACAGTTTTGATTATCCACACAATAACATTGCCTATGTTCAACTTGCGAAATCGGCCGGAGTCGGCAATGCGGCCTGCTTCCCGAACAAGGACACGCATGACACGTGCTTCCCATCGGGTATCACCTGTGCTTCAGTCGGCCTCAACCGTGGTGGCGAGTGGACAATGCGACCAATGGTGACGCGCTCAGCATCAAAGACAAAGGGACACTTCGTCAATGAGTATGTCGATCTTGATCTCTTCTCGGACATGTTCATCGTTGCCGGGTCTGAAAAGATGAAGCCAAACAAACTTTGCGATTGGCGTCCAGGTGGCTCGGCACTCTACTGTCGCCGTACTGATGGGCCCTGGGTCCTGGCCGGCTTGGAGACGTTAGCCGAATCATGCAGCTCGGAGGAGGGAAAAGAGAATATCCGTCCGGCATTGTACCACAAGGTCGAGAGCAGTTCGGAGTGGTTAATGGTGAATGCGGGTTTGGTGTCACAGATGCATCCTTTTCAATGTGGCGCTGATGATGTTACCAGAGCCCAGAAGCGCGAGAATTGTGGTAAACCATCATTCCAGCACAACGTGGGACTGTTGACGACAATGAAAAATGAGGCGACGGTCGAGGGGACGTGGCATGTGATGATGAACGGGGTCATTGCCGGTGGCCATGGCGACTTCAATCAGGCCGATCGCAGTGAGTTGCCAGAGCAACAAAATGATTATGACATGGCAAATTACGATTATGAGACAAGCGGAGAAGGCAGTGGGGACGATACCCATAGTCGAAGACGTCGCGATGCCGAAACAGTTTCCTTCTTTGCCGACGTGGCCGCTGAAATCGATGCCGAGTACAATGGTACATACAGCAACGTCAAAGAAAAGCGCCTCGACAAAATTAACTTCTCGCCAACCGCTAGCGACCTGGATAGCTCATCCTCGTTCCGTTCAATTGGCTCAAATCCACGTGTTCTCGGCCGTACACAACGTCCCGTTCAACATGACGATGACGATATTGGCGAGTGGCAAAATGTTGATGAATCGTTGGCCCGTTCAATTATTGGACGTGTTATTGGTGGCGATGAGGCGGTGCCCCACAGTTGGCCTTGGTCATTGTTCCTTAGTTTCCCCGAATGGGACTGTGGTGCGATTATGATCCACCCGGCTTGGTCACTAACAGCAGCTCATTGTATTCCGGGCAACTCGTGGAACGCTCGATCCGCCGAGCTTCTGGCGGCGTTGTCCGTTTTGGGCAGAAATGATGTCACCCAGATCACCGAGGATGACTTGGAGAATATTGGAATGACGCGTTTAGAGGCCGATGAATTGGCTCGTGAGGGCATGTCCAATTTGTCGGACGAAACGTTCAACTTCCAGATGATTTTCGGCTTGCATGATCTCAAAGTGCCGGGCAATGCGAAAATGTCGAAACTTAATCATCGTTATATCACCACGCATCCCCGCTTCCACAATCCCTCTCCATACAACAACGACGTTGCCATTATCAAGCACAAAGTGCCATTGCGTTCCAATGACTACATGAAACCAGTCTGTCTGCCAACGTCGAATACATGTCTGCCAGTAGGCTCCACTTGCGTCGTCTCTGGCTGGGGTAACACTGATCGTCTAGGCGGACAGCGTTTCCCCGATCGTCTCCAAGAAGCCGCCGTCAAAATCCTTGACCCAGAGTTCTGTGGCAATCCCGATCCCAATAACAAGGCCGAGCCAATCAAAAACAAGTACTACAATAAACTGTACAACGATAACATGGTTTGTGCCGGTAGTGCCGATGCATTTACCGACGCCTGTCAAGGTGACTCTGGTGGACCTTTATCATGCCGAATGGGCAAGAAGGGACCATGGATCAGTTATGGTATTGTCTCCTGGGGAGTCGGCTGCGGTCATGTAAGTCAAACTTTGTAAAGTAACTAATCACTTTGTTGGTCCATTAGTATAAACGACCAGGTGTTTATGCCCGTGTTACGAAGTACATGGACTGGGTGGAGAAGTTGACTGGTGTGAAGTCAAAGTTGAATCCCCTGGACTATGGGAAACGTCACAAAACAATTAAACTGTCATCGACTTAAAAATTTTATTAGATTGATTAAATTACATTCGTCAAAAATAGTGAACGTTTACAGGCCACTGGACTGTGATGGCAACGAAGCTCTCACGACGACTTCAACTACAACGTCAACAACAACAAGTACGACAACAACGACTACGACAACTACCACCACAACTACAACCACGACATCAACCACAACGACTACAACAACAACAACCGAAGCTGCACGTGTTTCCGGTAATTGCGCATTTGATCAGAGTGGACAATTCCAATTGATCAAGTATGGAAAGGACGGTTTAGCATATTTTATTGGAAAGGACGGTTTAGCATATTTTATTCGGTTATTTTCCCGGTGACATTATACTTGAACCAACAAAAGGATTTGGACTGTTGCATCTGTTGGGAATCTAACAATGATAATGAAAATGCCGTTGTCGCCATCGGTGATATCACCTTGGATGAAAAGGCCGACTGCAAAGACGTTGGCGAGTTTGTTGAAGTGTCGGAAACCAACAACAGTGGTATGATAGTGTTCTCGTGTTTTTTTAAATGCTAACGAAAAAATCCATAGGCGTCGAAGAGAAAACAACCATCTGCAAGAACAAAAAGGGTGGCCAGCCAAAGTGGTTCTCGGCCCGAAAAGTTTGCGTCACTTACAAGACCAATGGCTCCGCGGGGAAAAAGAATCGCATTATTGAATTCAATGGAGGTATCATGGCAAAGGATGCATTCAAAGGTAATTTGGCTCATTAAACGGCAAAACTGACGTTAATCTTTGAAGATGTAAAGAAGAAGGTGATGAAAACGCTCTCTGGCCGTAAATCAGTCGAGGTCAACCAGTTCGACATCACCGATCCATCTGTTCTCGACGGACTCCGTGGAAAGCACTGTTACAAAGGTTTCAACGCGCTCACCAAGCCAATGATGAAATTCATGAGTGCCGACGAGGTGGCAAATAAACCAGTTCTTTCTGCTGATCAGAAGGACAAGAAGAAGGAGGCGAAAAAGAGCAAAAAAGACAAGAAGAAGGGCAAAAAAGACAAAAAATCGAAGAAAAATAAGAACTAGCTTATCCTTTGTTACCGTGTATATTTCATCACTCCCGCTTTTGCATCCAATAATCTATCCATTATTTGAATAACAAATAAAAGACCAAAAGCTGTTTTATTTTATCTTCGTGTTGCGTCTGGCAGCCAAAAGTTGCCGGACGAACCTAATGATTGTATTTGTTTTACCCTCCTTGTCAATGCTCGCTCTCAAGCTCTTTCGTGCGTTATCTAGCAGGTTTTGCCTAGAAACAAGGTTTATTATTGTAGTCACTGTTTAATTGTTTCAGGGGACTTACCGTTTCTGTAGTAGTTGTAACTTCTGTCGAAGATGCTTTTTCTCAGCCTTGATTTCCTTGAAACGTTTGCGACACGCTGCGGGTTAATTATGTAAACAAAAATTAAAGTTGACCGTCTTACTAATCAGAATAATGATCAAGTATAATGCCATGTAAATAATTGAGCCAAGGAACACGATTTTCCGAAACGACTCCGTTGGTAGCAATAGCCAGGTTGGCACTTCGACAAGAACTATTTCAGACTGGTGGTGTGTTTAGTCAGTCAATGATTTTAATGTTTGGGTATAAACTGACCGGGGGACGCTCAGTCGTCTTCAAGACGAACATTTCTCTTGTCTAATCTTATGCCGCGATTGTCTGCACTCAATTCTTGATCGTTCTTTACACGCATTAAAATTTAAACTGACTAATAGCCTCTTCACCTACTTGAAAGTACATGCCACGGGCGGAAATGTGACCTTGAAATCAATCAGCCAGTAATGTCAGTGTTAGAAACGATTTTAAAACGGTTTAATTCGTACAGATGAAAAAAATCACATTGCGTTTTTATTCGTGCGTTCTAGTCAGCGTTGTGCCCGAGTATTGAATTGACTGTTCATTCTGGTCACTCTCCTTGTTCTTAACTTCGGCTCCGTGTTTAGTGACATTAGTTTGGTTGCGTCGGTAACAAGCAAAAACAGTGCCAAGGATGAGAAAAGCCGAGGTTAGGCCGACAAGGGCCCAAAGTGCTGGTCCCATGCTAAAAAATGAGAATTTGAAACTCAAAGAACCCAAAGTACTCGCTCTTACCTTGCTTGGGCAACGCATTTGGCACCATCCAGCTGATATGGCTTCTTGTCTGACTCGGCCGACCAGGAATCATCATATAAAGCATGCTCCACCGTTGTCATCGTTGTCATATTCAGCGTCAGCTCACCCTGTGTGCAGGTGTTCTCAGCCGGCGTTAACCGAATGGCGATCTTCAAGCTGCCGCCAAACGCAGCACTGTTTATCGTTTCCGTGTTCACTGTTTCGATCGTGAAGCCATCATTCCCTTCACTGAAACGCGGGCAACTGGCGCTCATAATATTCGGAATGATAGTGACACCAGAGTCAGTCGAGCAAGGATTGGAGAGCCACTTGGCGGGAGGAAAACCGGGAAAGTCAAAAGTAACGCGAAATGCGCCAGGTTCGACCGGTGTCGCACCTGTTATTTTAGTCGTATACTCGATTTCAATTGATGCATCGTCAATCACTTCATTGGAGCCTTCAAGTGAGTACTCAATGCGATTTTTGTCCAGTCGTACTTTGATGTCTTTTTTCTTGACAAGTGGTTCGGCAGCGACGTTGACTATACTGGTGCACTTATCATTTCGTTCATCCCCATCGCATATCAGCGTCACTTTAGAGCACGATGAGCAGCTGTAGAGTTGAACGTTAACGTCAATGCTCTTGGTGGTACCACTTGGTCGCAGCACCATGAACAATGTCTCGGCAATCGTGCCCACATCCTTTGACAGTGAGACGCCCAAGTTCTTGCGCAGACACTTACGATCTGGAAACTCGGCGACGCCGCACCCGGAGTTCACTCCTGGGCATGCTGTCACTTCCCAGTTTTCGGTTTCAATACTCGTCCGATCGATTTGGGCCTCGGCACTGGAGTAGTCAACCAGCAAGTATGGATGACGCAAATGTTCCTCGTCTTCTACATTAACTTGAATATCATAGCGCACTTTCTCGCGTGTGGCGCTAGTGGCAGTAACCGTATCCTTGTTGTTGACAATTGAAACTGTCACTTGTGGTTCACCGCTATTGGGAAGGGGCACTTCAAGAACTGGAAGTTTATTCACACAGCCAAAGTCGAGTCCAAAATCTTGATCATCATTGGCAAGACGAACGTTAGTGACTTTCAGCGTTATTGGATCCGTTCCACAGATTGAAGTTGACTTGGCATGCACTTGCAGTTTACGTTTGATGACGGAACATGACTTTCGCTTGCGTTTACTGGCCTTGAACAAGATCTCATTGCTTTCCGGCACCAGTCGCTCATCATACGCCAACTCAACGTAAACATCGGCCGGTTTTGATTGCGAGGGTACAAAAGCGTACTCAATGCACAGTTCAGCCGTAAGCATTTGAAGGCGGCCCGTTTCATCGGTAGTGATTTCTCCTGAGCCAGCCCAACTCGTCTCGTAGCGGTGCATGTCATTCAGCTCAACACCATAAACGACATCACTGTCGGCTGCTGCAACATGCATTATTTTACGCCTAGGTGACTGGTGGACTTTAATCTGACTGCCAAGCGCTTTCGCGTTAGTGATGACCGTATTGGTACGGCTGTTTGATAGGCATTGATAGCCTGCATTGTCTGATGAGCTTGCATCATCAGTGGCACAGAAAACACCTTTTATGGAGCCCAATGTCGCATAAACTTTGCCAGTTTCACGATCTGGATAACGTCTATCCCATCCGGCGTATGGTGCACTGACCAAAACGTCGTTGATGTTGTCATTGTTCAGGTCACCAGCGGCCTCGATTTTGAAACCGAATTGCCCATGCAAGTCAACACCCCTTATCTCGATTTGATTGACATCGTCCAGTTGATTATCCGCCGTCTGCAACAGAATCACGATTCGCCCAATGTCTAACTGGGGTCGTTGCGATGATTTCTCAGCGTCGGGAATGAACGAATAGCGTGGTGCGCCAATGACCAAATCATCGCGTCCGTCACCGTCAATATCGACGACTAAGATAGAGTGGCCAAATGATTCGTGGGATAAAACACCGCACACGCGATCACGCCCACTAACCAGTCCACTGGTACTCAGCTGAAGACTGGCGATGTCCTTGCCTTTGATTGTCAATGAGTTTGGTTCACGTTTCAACATTGTCACGCAGCCCGTTTTGCGATGTTCTGCGTTGACAGCATTGATCGCCGTATCCAGTATGTAATCTGTATTCCCCAGTCGAATCACGTTCAGTTCACTACCTGCTCGACTGTTGGCATGTTCACTTTGGTGGAAATTGCGAGTTGGTTCCTCGTCAATTTGCGAGACCAGATCGTAGTCAGGCGTCGAATACTCAAGCATGCCCCCCGTGACAAGTGACAAGGTCTTATCGAGTCCACTTGCCGTCGGGCCGTGTTTGTTCAGCTTGCGTCGATTGATTTTGAATACATTACCCTGTTGATGCTGGCCAACGGCGCCAATCAAAATGCGATCGTACTTCTCATCGCTTCGTGATGCACTGGCATTGCCACGCATTATATTGAGCGACGAGCCAAATTGACAATTTAAATTGTAGTAGCCATCCGCTAGACGCGATCCGGGAACATTTTCCATTCCTTGCCCATCGACATAGTTCAACGCCATCAGCTCACCATCGGAGTTAAAAGTGAAACATGGATTGTAGTACAATATATTGTCCAAATCGAGCGGTTTATTGATTAAAATGTCATCGAGTGCGGTGGTAAAATCTTCAATGATGTAGCATCCGCCAATGAAAAAATCACGCTCAATTAGATTATCCGTATCACCGTCGGCGTTGGGCCACTTTGGTTTGGCATAGCATTTTTGTTCCGATTGTTGAACGTCATTCCAACCAGATCCACGATCATAGTAACTCTCGCGACATCGCGCTTTTGACTTCATTCGATCATCACACACCCACAGATCGTTGTCGACCATTTTCATTACGGCGCCAATTGAACCGCTCTCTGTTTCGAGAACCGGATTCATTTTGCCCTTGAGACACCCGACGAAGCTCTCTCCATCACCACAATCAATATGGACATGATGCGTTTTTACATGATCAAAACCGTCCACAGTTGCAAAGTGAATGGCACCGCCACCAGGGGCACGTGGTGCGCCGATCAACAGGCTGTACTCGTTACCATCGCATGCTTGACAATCATCACTCTCAATCAACTCGATCGTAGCGCCAAATCCGATCAGATCGACAGTGGCCGTGGCTGGCGTGATTTGATACTTATCGGCAAAGAGTCGCGCCGAGGCAAAACTGGTGAAGAAATGAGTTAATTTCATCTTCAGTGCATTGTGTCCCTCTTTTTCTCTTCTGAAACACACACTCACAACTCCGAATTGTTCATTTGCTTACTCGTTCGGCTCTGTCAAATATTTGGTTTATGATTTTGATAGATTGGACAACGATGTGAAAAGGACGCAGGCGGCGTGAAACTAAAATACTATTTACATTTTTCGTTTAATAAGGCCAAATAAAATACTATATTTTCCGCATGACCTGGCACGGTCGCAAAGTTTCGTCATTTATTGCACCATTATTGGAATATAAGCGTTTCTTTAAACCATTACAGTCAGTTTTCAGTTCCATTCTATCATTTATGTTCGAAAAGAGTTTTCGTGGACTGTTACTCACTTGTTTTTAGTGTAACGTGTGTATGTTATATAACATTGAAATATCAACAAATTGCCAATATTGACAATAATTTTGTACCCGTTCACATTTTTCTCTTATTCTACTTTATCAGAGACATGTTGAGAAAGGTGTTGAAGCAACATCATGGGCGGCGTTGTCTTATCAATTCCGAGCCACTGACCGAACCAGTAAAGCTGGACACGCGTGCTCAAGTCCTTCTTATCATGTTGGACCGGCCCGCCCGTGCCCAGGCCGTCGACCGGTTCATGGCCGAGCAGCTGTATGTTGCCTTTCGCGCGTTTGAATCGAGTGACAAGTATAAAGCCGCCGTCCTCTGCTCAACATCGGATCACTTTTGCTCGGGCTATGATGTTTTCGACGTAAAAAATCCGAGTTACGGCCAACTCTTGACCGAGCAATTGGTCAACTTGCCGGCGAATCAGTCTCCGATGGGGCCATGCAAAATGGATTTTACCAAACCGGTGATTGCTGCCATTGAAGGCGCCGCCGTTGCTGGTGGCTTTGAGCTTGCATTGTGCGCCGATTTGCGTGTCGCATCGAAATCAGCGTATTTTGGATTTTACAATCGCAAGTTGAACGTGCCGCTGATTGACGGGGGTGCGTTGCTTTTGAATAATTTGATTGGAAAGGGACGCGCAATGGACATGATCATGACTGGGCGACGGGTTGACGCGGAGGAAGCATTTCAACTTGGTATCGTCAATCGGCTTGTCGAAGGTTTGATTAACAAATTGTCGACTTTTAAGGGTCTAGTTTAAAACTTGAAGATGGGAGCGCATTGGATACTGCAATTGAACTGGCGCGTCAAATATGCGCACTACCTCAACAATCGCTCATTCACGATAAGCTCATGTTGAATAAGGGTAAATTAACCAGTTTTTTTTGTTTGACCTAACTGTCGCGAAATCAAGTGGTCAACGAAAAGCTGAACCGTGCCGAGTTGATGAGCCCGGAGAATACGGCTGCCGCCATCGACATTGTTCAGCAGACGTTGAAAATGAAGAAGTAAACTTCTATCAAACTTTCTATCTCGTCACGTCGCATTAAACGTTTTGTGTTTATTTGTTTGTAATCAGAACAGACCAGAGAGCGCGGTTCAGGGCTTCACCAGCCCTATATATTGCGTTGTGCGGTGGATTGAACTCGACAAAAAAAACAAAACAGAGAAATGAAAGTGTTTTCAGCTTCGACGTTATGCCTTCTAGTTGCCGGTCACTCGTACCATCAGCATGGTACGGGCTCATCCGGAGAGATTAATCCCGCCATTCGTGCCGCCATTGCCAAAATGGACCCGTTCGAAATGTCCCTCAATGAGGTCTTTGTCCTGTCTAAAATTCTCCGCAAAGGCGCCGATCGCTTAACTGAGTCCCGTCTGGCCACTGCCTTTGCCGAGATTGAGCCAACCGAGATTGAGCTTCGTGCGTTCTACGAGCTTCAGCAGCGTCTATTGAAACGCGCCAATAATATGGATGAGGCGCGACTGGCCATTGTTGGCCTCGAGAAGTCAACGGCGCTCGATCCAACTTTCTTCTCGGACGATTCCCGCATGAGTTTGATTCGACGTGATGAAATGGTCAGGGCCGACTTGGCACGTGACTTGGAGCAGAGCCTGGTCGAAGGACCTAATGTCGGGCTCAAATCGGGCCAAGATGACGATTCACGCCCAGTGATGAAGTCGAAGGGTCTTGAGCACTTTCTCGACGTGCGCAATATGGGCTTTGACCAGCAGTGGAAAATTGCCGAGTGGTTCAAGCTGCATCCGACGGCGCGACTTACCAAGCGGTAAGTGTTTGAATTAACTTTTCGCCTTAATTTGATTGATAATAGTAATCGTAAAGTAATGACATAAAACATAATTACAAAATTAATTTTAGTCGCTTGGGCAATATCATGGCTCACAGTCGCCAACCATCGATGCGCGAGTTGAATGCATTTCACATTACCCAGCAGAATGCGTTGAATGGCAAAATTGAAAACGCATGGACGCAGAAGATGCTTGACACACTGTGGAAGAACTTATCGCCGGATCCAATTTTTTAAACTGTGCACTTAAGGCTGATTGTAACATATAAACTGCTTTTCTTTCAATAAAATCTCGAGACGAAAATCGAAAAATTGTGCTGCACTTTCAACCTCGAAATAATACCCGTCTGGCACCACCTCCACATATTTTTTAATTCACAAACGGTCAATGAATCCATATTTGAGATTTAGTGGAACCGGATAAAAATGAAATATAAAGAGAGTTATGCTGAAACGTCAAAAGTCGATGATTGTCAATCTAAAGTTATTAGGGGGAGTGTTCTGCGCAGTGCAGTGGGCTTGGATGACCTTGATTTCTCGTTAAAATGATACGACTAGAAACTTTGTGCACTCCTTCAGATCATTCCAGCAAAAATATTATACGAGGTCGCTTTTGATTTCCTTGATTTTTGTTAAATCCTTGCTGTATTACGTACCATTATCAGTATTAAAGTCGCTTTTTATTTGACAATGACATCCTTTAAAAACAGTTAGAAAGTGCAACTATCGCTTTTGATAACTTTTAATTAGTATAAAAATAATCAAGATGATACAAAATTTGCGTTGAAATATTAACTTCCACTGTAACTGTCAGTGAATACATATTGTATTAGACATCTGATAGGGATTACCATAAAAACGACCCAAGTTTGTTAGGCTATCAGAAAAGCGGGCCACTCTGTGGGTCCAAATAATTAGGTACCCTCATTTCCAATTCGCATCTCGATTACCAAGTTGAGTCATAATATAATCAAAGAGATCGAAGGGGAAAGGACGATAAGTTTAAGTTTAACATTGACCTTTAGAGAAAATGGAAAACAAAGGCTTCGATCCCCGTACCCCGCCACCAGAGCGAAGACCGAACAAGGTTTGATTTTTTAAGAGGGAACCAGTTATATACCGCGGTCAGACTTGTTAATTAAGAAGCCGGTCATATATACGTTAATTTTCGGTCAGCTTTGGTTAGTAGTATAGATGACAGGCCCTATCCAATCCCAATCAGTAATGTGACGTTAAACCCATTTGAACATTGAATAATCAATACCATGGACAAAAGGGGCCAAGTGGCAGCGGTGATTTACAATCTATATCGTCGGCACAAACACCCAGCATGAGCGCTTTTTAGCGACGCTAGCCACAGTTTTATCATTTGTGTCGCCACTGAACGAGAAAACCGCCAGATATCTCGATAATTAGAGAAACCCACTGGAATAAGAGACCGAGAATTCAATTAGGACGCAGGCGTAGCGCCGCGTTAAAACAACAACACCGTTGCACACTGTATATTTCACATACCATTCATCAGAAATATAGCAGTTTGACAATTTGCAGTCAGAATGAGAATTAAAACATTGAGACGGGTAAGTAACTTGCCGTAATTCAATGCGTCTGTCGTTGTCTGAATAAATAAGTGTGCCACAGTGCGCACATAGGGAAATGTGCAGCCGATGAAGAATTGTTGCTACTTTGGGTGAAGTCGGAATAGGATTAATTGGAGCAAATTAAACGGCTGTCTGACAATTATAATGAAGAAGTTAGTAGAACGGCTGGTCACGGGTTCTTCGCGGAATAATTTGTATCATACACATTGTATGAAGTAGACGTCTCAGTCAAGGTGCCGTTTATCTTTAAAAAGGCTCCTGCCCAAATTCACAATAAGTAAGAAATAAAGTCAGAAATTAATCATGTCACGCCGCGGGAGCCTGACGAGTCAGACTATTCAACTTGTAGAGGTACTTCTACTTCTTCTTCTTTTTTACATAAGACAAAGTCAAATATTTATCGGGGTGCTACGCCGATTACACTGACATTAAACGACAACATGAGACAGAATAAGGAAAACAAACTTAATATGGATAAACGATACGGGAGCTCGGTAATTGATTGTAGAGAACTCTTGGGAGAGTCGTCGTAGTAATGGATAATCCGCTGATAATTTATCAACCACTTATCCAATGATTCAACACAGATCGTAAACTTGAGTATTACACGGGTCGATAGATTCTGTGTTTTCACAAAAGTGAAACTTGGTTTCGTACCCACGCTTGACAAAGCTTTATTCCGAGAAAGCAAATACTAGACGTTTTACCGAAGGCAAATACTGAAATACTCAGAAAGAGTAGTAAAGGAAATAGCTTTTGAAATTGAGATTACTACGGCGTCAGGTTATGTTGGAACAGGACATGGAACAATATGTACAGGTAGTGGACAGCTGCCACGGGTCAGTGTCAAAATAGTGTGTATATATATTATCTATAGTTTTCGGTCCATGCATTTTCATTAATACAAACCCGTGTGTTTGCCAATCCCACTGGGAGCATTAGTTCTATACGCCAGTGGTATGCGTGACGGCGGCGGCGTATTTCTTCTCTCTCTCTCTGATTCAAAAGGAAAAAGAGACAGAGGAGAGATACTGCTGAAACAACGTTCATTGAAGTCAATACTAAGCAAGCAAAAGATCGAAAAAAGAGTAAAACGCGAATTACTTTTAAACTTAACCACCAAAGAAGACACGCCTTCATATGCACAAACGAGTGGAGAGCAAAACACTAACTATCTACGCCGATGGCACATACGTTCGTTTTTTTGTCTTTTTTCTTTGTTTCTTTCTACACAACAAAAGCTGTGTCCAGTGCTCGACAATTGTTGCGTTTGGCCCCTAACGCCAGCCTAAGTCTTGTAACGTTCCCTTTTCCCTTTTTGTGAGAGACTGAAGAGCCGAGACAGAGAGAGCAGAGTGAGAGAGAGAGTGAATAGTGACAGAGTTGTTCAAAAAGAAAGAAATAGAGAAAGTGAATGGATCAACGCGATAGCCACTACTTTCAGGTCAGCCACATCGGCACCGATCATGTCGACCAAGTCGCGGTGGCACAAGTGGCGGCGGCGGCGAAGAAGGATGAAAAGGATAAAGAAAAACGCATCATCTTCATGCTTTCCATGGTAATCAGGTACATTTATTATTCAATATCTAAATCTACATACTCAAGTCAAGAACACTGTCTAATGCACTGTCTTAGCTACTTCTTCGTCGAGTTCTTTGTCGGCTTCTACTATAATTCATTGGCATTGGTGGCGGATGCATGTCACATGTTGTCAGATGGCCTGTGTCTGGTGGTGGCGTGGTTGGCGATTAAACTGTCAAATCGAACGGGCAAAAAGGCCCTCAAAGGCCAGACCAATACATATGGCTGGGTCCGGGCCGAGGTACTTGGCGCATTGGTGAATGCGGTTTTCCTGCTCGCACTCTGCGTCATTATTATATTGGAAGCGATTCAAAAACTGATCCAACCGGAAATGGTCGAAGAGCCGAAGATTGTGGCCATTGTTGGTGGCATTGGGCTTGTCATGAATCTGCTTGGATTGTTTATTTTTGGCCGTGACAGTGAAATGATGCATGGTCACAGTCATGGTGGTGGCAGTGGCGGCAACAGTGGTGATGATGCCCACAGTCATGGACACTCACATGGCGACAAGGAAGGCGGTAATACCGGCGGAGGACACGGACACTCGCACTCGGCAGGACACTTGAATATGTACGGCGTCTTCTTGCACGTGTTGGGCGATGCGGTCGGCTCGGTAGTGGTGGTGGTTTCGGCATTGGTGATGTTCTTCTACAACAATTGTCCACAGACGCCAAATGACTCGGCAACAAATCTTGACAATTGTCAAATTCATCAGGATGCGACGACATGTGGCGATTTTATCAATGATTATCTGCAAAATCAGTACTACACTGATAATTTCAACACCGATAACATCACCAACGTCAAGCAATATGTCGAAGGATTTCTTATTGATCCAACGGGCACATCGGAACTCAATGCAACGTCGGACATTATCAAGAATGCAACTACAACAGTGAAGCTTATGTATCCAAAGTCCAAATTACACTGGACGCTGTACGTAGATCCCGTTACCAGTCTGATACTGACCGGTTT
>SCLD01086721.1:0-14609 GCA_004367895.1 Oikopleura longicauda | reverse complement strand
TCCGCTCAACAAAACGACCGACACAATGGTCCTCCAGCGCATTGCCGAGGCGGCGCGACAAAAAGCACGCGACGCCAGCGAACCTCAAATTCGACCCTCGGGCAAGCTGCGACCGGGACGCCCGCCTAAAGTGCCCGACTCAGCACTGAGCAAGGATGAGCTGGAGAGACGAAACCGACGCCGGGCTCGCAATCGGCAATGCGCCGCACGTGAGCGTCAGCGCAATGCCTTCTACCAGGACTTGCTTGAGGAGGGCAAGCAGAATCACATCCGGGAGGTCTACTGCATAGAAATGGACAATGCCGTCATCGAAAAACAGATGGAAGTACTGCTGGCGTGCCAGACCAAGTTCGACAAGGAGACGCTTCTCAAATTCCAGGCCAAAGTACATCGGGATGCTGTTGAGATTAAAGTCGAAAAAGAAGCAGAGGAAATGCTGCCAACCTCATCCGACGAAGCAGTCGGCACCCTGATTGATCCGCCACCGGTTATTACTCAGGCCCTGGTCTCGTCACTGATCATACCGAAATCTTTCTTGCTCAACTGCATGTCATCATCCAAATTTACAACTAACTGTTTCCACCAAATCAAGTTCACTCCTCTACTAACAACTTATAATAAAAAGTCCCGCCGCACATCTTCCACGAATCATTTGTCACTCAAGTAACGACATTGAGCGTATAAAAACGCAATGAAATCCAGGGTCGTCAGTCACGAGTCGTTGATAATTAATAATTTTGAACGTTTGTGTAGTTGAAAAATTGTGTACAGTCGCGTTTGTGATGCCGCGTCAGCATGAGGGAAATCTTGGCAATGATCGTTTTTAGCCGCTCCGTCTGTTCCTCGGAGTAGATTTTTACGTGATGCGAGTGAACATGATGCTCGCGATGGAAATCGCCCTCGACATTGTCCATAATACAGCCTCATCTCAACGTGAGTTAGCGTTAGAATAAAATATGCTCTGTAAAACATACCTGTACGGCGGGAATCGCAGAAACTGTAACATATTTCCGACTTGTTCAACCGGATCCTCGACCATTTCTTCAAAACAGACGACTCCTATTGGATTATGGAATCGTGGAAACCATTCGTTGAAAAAGTCAAAGTAGTCGCGGCTGTATTCAACCAGAAATTTCTCCCATCCCATGGACTTATAGTATAGGTCGACATCAATCGAGCCTACTTTGTTGCTTGTCATTTGGCGGTTGAACTCGGCAATCAGCGCGTGAAATGGATTGCGAATAATGATAATGGCGCCGTCGAGCGCCGTTGAGCATAACGTCTTCATTGGAATCGTCAACGTCTGCATCATGAGCGATTTTGATTGATTCGCTTGTCGTTGTCCCTATTTTGGAGTTGAATCGTCATTTTGTGTTAAAATCAACGCATGTAAACAACCTGTGCAAAAATCGTCGTCAACAAAAAACAACTCTGGAAACATGGAGTAGTTATTCAGTGTGGGCTCTTGTGTTCTGCAAGTCATCTCGTATCTTCCATTATGATCGTCTAGTTTACAGTGTTCTGTTTCTCTCTGGTAAGCACCGCTGAAAAATAAGTGTTAAATATAAGTTTATATAATATTTTATAAATTTTAGTATAAACTTTAAATTTTTAAAATCTATTTTTTGTAACTAGATCAACACTCACCCGACAACAAGAAAGACGGTGCCATCGTAAATGACACGATGCGTGTAACGGGATGTCATCATATTACCCATTTTAGTCCACGTAGCAGAGGCATAATCCAAACGAACAATTTCATTAGATGTTGTTCCGAAATGAGGAGGATCGCCTAGTTTTCTACGGATGTCCCATCTTCCACCAAAAACATAGTAGGCATCAACATGGGAGACTATCGGGGCTCGGTAAATCGCATCATACCTAGGGTTGGATATAGGAAAGTCTTCAATACTAATCCATTTGTTTTCAGCGGCCACGAACCGTTCAGCATGATTATGATAATCCTTTTCAGTATTGCCGTTCCCCATCGCCAGTATGTCAGCTGTTTAATAAATGGAGTTAATATAAAGATACATTAACGTTTTGTACTCACATCCACTATTGGCGATATGGGTCAGACAGTGGAGTTGGTGTGAATTAGGCGTCGCGGTCCACGGGCCCAATGGACCTGTCTCCGAGACAAAGCATTTTTGGCATTCGACTTTGTTAGTCTGTTTAGTTGGATAGTTAAAACAAATGTAAATCTTGTCATTCATCACAGTACAAGCGCCATTATTCAGAGTAGTTTGTGTGAGTTTCCCGATTCTCTTCAAGGAACAGCCGGGGTCGACAACTTGCGCGATTTGTTGCGGATCTGATCCAGCTCCTTGGCCGCCAAAGACAAAATGCTGGTTTCTCCACGTCACACCACAGCTTACGCTGACGCCTGTGTTGTCGTAGAACAATGTGGAATTCAGAAAATTCTCGTTGAAATCATCATTTTCGACTTGTCCATTGCGGTTGAGAATAATCGGGAGATAACCCTTAACTCTGGTATTTAGCACAAGAACAGACGGCAACTTTGGTTCGTTCGATAAAGTTGTCGTTGTTGTCGCCACTGTTGAGTCTGTGGTAAGTGTTGTCGTTTGTTCTATCTCACTGACTGTTGTCGTGCTTGCTGACGTTGTCTCCGGACATGTGTACACTTCACATGGGCAGCCATCAGGGCAACCAGACTTACACGTTTAGTTGTAATTTCAAATGGATTGATTAAGAACTTAACCTGACACGGGCACTCTTCAATCATAACGTTATAGTCACGAGCACAATTCGATAAACATTCGACATTACCCGACGAACAATCAACGATACACTCAAGATAAAGCATCTCGACCAGATTCGAACAGAACAGATAGTCGGGATCCTCATCGGGAGTTGAACATGTACATATTGAATTCGAACAGTCATCACATCCATCCGGGCAATCCGAATAACAGGGACATGAGTCAATACACTGATCACCTTGTACAGAACACTCAGAGTGACATATTTCATCGCCATCACAATTGAGCCAACAATCGCTCACTAATGAGTGACATTTTTCGGCGCAACTGTTCCATATGATGGTATTAATTTCGTTTTTTTCTTATGAACGCTTTAAATTCAAATAAAATCCATCACTAGCGCCCAACTCGTGATCGGGACATATTGTGCTCACACTCATAAGAAGGCTGACAAATGTCATTCTAATCAAAAATAATAAGAACAAGTTCAAAGTTTTGGATTTTACACTCACTTTCTCTCAGGCTGGCCGTTTCCCATGCGCTAATTTGTATCATTATACATTAAGTGTTATTTATAGCCCCGTTGCAGATTGTTGTTACCAGGGCTCACTGTAACTATGAATGCCTCGCCGGCGAAGGTCGGTGTGAGCTCGCTCGTCATTTTCCCGATCATTGTGCTGGGAAAGTTGCGCGTTGTACGTACTTGGAGCGAGATTTGTGAGCCTTTGATGATTTTGGAAGATTCTAGACATCGCTCCCGAAAAGCAAAACGTTGATGTTACAGTGAGCCCCAAGAGCGTGACTGATTGAAAACCTTGAATAGCGCTTGAAAAGCGGCATCGGGCGAGTCATGCAATGGCTAGGTACTCGCCGACCAAGTACTTGCATTGCCTGAATTGCCTAAATTGCCTGGCTGTAGCTCAAAACGTTTTCGCTAAATGTTCAAGATTTTTCTATGTTCAACACATGATTTTAGGACACGTAGCCATAATGCAGAGGCCGTTTTACATGGATGGTGGTTAACGACACGAGACCTAAGGATTCAACCGAGCGATTGGTACAAGTGGTACTATGCGACGTGGCCTTATCGATTTGGTGAGGTTCGCTAAATTAGATACACTTTGTCGTGCAATTTTGTAACCAACTTCGGGCTGACAAAGTAAGCTATTTTTATGAAATTGTTTGGTATAAATGAATCTTTTTGCCTTATTTTGGATAGTGGTAGTTTGGCTAAAATCTCAAAAACTGCCTTACTTTAGAAAACAGCTGTAATATGAATGATTTGTGAGGCTATTTTGCGTCAAGGCGTAGAAAAACAATCAAAACACGTTCCAAATAGAAACGTGTATTACAGAATCGACCCTTATACATGAATCAGATACATTGTAGCCGCCTGCTACTAATATGATTTCTACTAGTATGCATTCACGAAAGATAGCAGTACCAATTGCATACCAGTTGCTTGTTTTTAGAAAAAAACTGTAGATGTTAAAGACCTCGCCCTCAGAATCCTCAGGTCCTCAAGACCTCACCACCAAAATCTGCCTCCACTTCACTGGCATAAAAATGAGGTGCTTGTCGTAATTTTAGTCACAAAGAAGTTAAACTACTGAACGAGCAGAGACACTAAAGTAATCATTTGCCCGGCTTTCCATGCGAAACCTTGACAGTCAGGGTTTCCTTCTCAGGCATGGACGGCCGGTAGTGACAACGGCGGTCAACATCCAAAGCATGACGCTTGGTGACTAGCAAGGCTCCGCACCCATTGCAAGTCCAGCGAGAAGTTTCATTTTAAAATCAATTGATTAAAAATAATCTGTTTAAAAACTGATTAAAAACTGACATGTTGTCGATGAAAATCCAGCATGTCGGTAAACAACCAAGGAGAAGGAGAGAGGAGGATTCTGATCAACACCGACCCGATCGTCCTCCGCCATCACAACATCATTGGCGTCTTTCCTGCTCAGAATGTCTTTTCTGCAGTTTTTTCTTACTGCATGTACTTCAAGCAATAAAACCTCATACATTCACATCTTGTATTTCAATTTTGAAATTGAACTCTAAATACTCCACTCAGTAACAGAGTCTCGTTAGGCTATTGCTGGCTACTCGTGGTTCGCATTCGTTATTTTTTTTTACATTTCGGCGGTTAAAGGAAGCCCAGAACTATACGACTTACTCTACTTGTCTACTTGAATGTCTAGTGGCACTAGAACGACATCTCATATTAGGCGTCAAAGTTTGCATGGCGCCCCTGGCAATGCCGCATTGAAATGACAAGGGGCGTTTTTGCGTTACGAATTTATTTTTTGTTATTAGTTCAAGTATACTCTTAACGTCAGTTAAATGCATTTGAGTGCATAAAGTCAATAAAGATTTCCGTTGCATACAAACGAGTCGTTCAAATAAAAAGGAAACCCGGTTGTTGGTCAGACCCGGGCTTCAGTTGTTGACCCTTTGTGCGTTCATATTGAGTGGCCATACTGTGTAACCGACCAGAGGCGGGAACATTCCGCTCCAACGAAAACAAAGTGATGCCGATTATTAATTTATTCGTCGCTTTATAAACCCCGTTATCCAGTATTGGAAGTCAACAAATCACCGAAAAACAATGTTATTCATTTTGTTCATTACCACCTTCATAGAGTGTCGACTTATCTTCCTCGACAGTTTTGACAATCATCAAACAGTGTACGATCCGAAAATGAAGAATTTGCATGCAGGTGAGTGAATAAAAAATATTTGAACAAAAACCAGCTTCTCAGGTATTGATTCTTTCATTGATGAATTGCTCGAGCCGTTTTGGGCGGGGAATGCTTGGCGAAAATAAATTAAATAAACTACTTTTGGCATTATGTCAGTTTGGCTTTTATTGTAGAAGTTTATATATATATCGTCACAATGAAGAAAAAGTAAAAGCAGCTCTATCTCAGCTCAAGCGTTGTCGCGCCACCAAATCACTAAAGACAGAATCCGTTTCGGCGACTAACTCGTCAAATGTGCCCTGTTCAATCACGCGTCCCCCGTCAAGCACGACAATCTTTAAACAAACAAATAAGTCTTTGAATCGGATCCAAATCTCTCAAAACCTGGTCCGCATTTTTAATTGTCGCCAGCCGATGGGCAATAATGATAAGTGTCATTTTTTCATGCGCCAAATTGTCGATCGCCCGTTGCACCAGCTGCTCGGATTCGGCGTCAAGTGCACTACAGTTTCAGTTAGCTTAGTCTTTCTGATCTTAAAACCTCGTCGCCTCGTCCAAAATCAAAATCCGCGGCCGGCGCAATAAAGCACGCGCAATGACGAGTCGCTGGCGTTGCCCGCCCGACAGTAGTACGCCACGCTCGCCGATTTCCGTGTCGAGTTGACGGGGTAGTTTTTCAATGAACTCCCACGCGTTTGACTTGCGCGCCATTTCAATGATTTCATCATCGCTGATTGACGCGAACTCGTCTTCAGTCGCACCATAGAGTATATTGTTGCGAATTGAATCGGCGAATAACTTAATTAAGAAATTACTTCTAAATTACTTAACAAAACAAACCTCTGGATCCTGGGGCACCATTGCCATTTGACCGCGCAGCCAGTGATAGTCTAACTCGGCGAAATCATGCCCGTCGAGCGTCATCACGCTTGTTGTTCTCGCGTCGCCACTCTTTGTTGGCTGATAAAATTGAAAGAGCAACTTGGCAATTGTACTCTTGCCACTGCCCGATTTGCCGACGACGGCCAGGGTCGAATCGGCTTTTTGTATTTTTAATTTGAAAATAAAGAACTTAAAAAAAACCTGGAACACTCAACGAAATGCCATTTAAAATCAACTCGTCCGGCCTGGTCGGATAGGCAAAGCTGACATTGTCAAAGTCGATGCGTCCCTCCAGCTGATTGATTCGTTTCGCGCCGCCAATGACACTGACCGGCTCGTCCAAAATGCGCCAGATGCGATCCGAGGCACCCACCGCCTTGTTCATTGACGCGTAAAAATTGCCAAAACTGGCGAGTGAAATGCCCGAAAATGTTGAATACAGTAACATGCCGGTCACGTCGCCCGGGCTGATCACGCCGGCTTGAATATAGGGGACCGATGTCATCAAGATATAAACGAGTAGAACATTGCCCATAAAGGGATTGAACGAGAACAGGGTCGATTGAGCTCGAGCTTCTTTCTCCGTCGCCGCCTGGACTTGACCAACTAACGCGCCATACTTATCACGCTCGTACGCATCATGACCAAAGGCTCGAACTGTGCGAATGGCGGCGAAACGCTCCTGGGCAATGCGCGAGGCCTCGGCCGTCCACTTCTGTTGCTGCGCCGTGTACTGTTTGATATAACCACCGCAGACGCGCGATGTCGCCATGATCACGACGACGCCACCGGCTGAGACGGCCAGTAACTCGGCCGGGGCCATTTTCATGATCATAAATGTTGATATGGAGAATTGAATGATCGCCCGGAAGCCATCATTCAAATTGACCGTTGCCGATGAGCCAATCACTTGACAATCGGATGATAGGCGCGAGACAATGGACCCGGACTGGTGTTGATCATAGTACGCAATGTCCTTGGTCAATAGGGCGGCGTGTGTTCGTTCACGTAGTCTACGCGTGACAATATTCGCCGATGTATTCACATAGTACTGGCGGAGTAAGTTGGCGGCGAATTGAACGCCAAAAATGCCCAATCCAACCATCAACATATTATCGCAGTACCAGCTCAGATCATTGTTTCGCGTCGCTTGATCAATGACATGGCCCGTTCCGTATGGGATTGACATCATGATGCCTGACGAGACCAGTGACAGGCCACATGCGCCCAGTATTCGATTTTTGACTGGTTTGACCTCGTTCAATATCCGACCGTATTGCGCCGTTTTCGACACTTTTTCAACATTTTCACTCTCGTTTCGCTTCTTTAAAAAGGACAAATGTCGCGCGGAGACAACGACGCTGTTGGTGTAACGCCGCCGACGCGACAGGTTCAGCGATAGGCGATAGAACATATTCTCTCGTTATTTCGATCCTGGTGCTTCTTTGCTTCTCTCTCTGTTTCGAAAATGTCAATTTAGATGCGTCATTTTTTTCTACTTTTGAGCTGAGACACTCGTTGAGACTCGCTTTTCCCACTTTGACTAAGGCTTTTTTCCTTTTTTTAACATGGAGACCCTGAATCGCAGACTTTTTTTGACTTCGTCAAATGTGCACTACGCTGTGACTCCGGCTGAAAACTCACTTCGCCGGGGAGAAATTCACTTCGTCTGAAATTCTTCGAATTTTGGAAGTTTTAAATATTCAGGCCAGTTATTTTTTGTCTAAAGTGAAATAACGAAGTTAGAATCTTGAGGGTGTTCTCTCTGATCAGTTGCTCGATATTATCAGTCAGCAAGAGCGTCCATTTGGAAAAAACTTATAATCAGCTCATTATTGAGGGTGCGGCGAGCAAGAACAAGCTGAAGGAGATTGAAGATGAAATCTTGAAGGTGTTGGCTTCTGACGGCAACATTCTCGAGGATGAAACAGCCATTCAAATCGTGTCATCTTCCAAATAATATTTTTAAAATTGCACAGTCAACAAGACTGTTGAAAACTAGAGATTTTTCCCGATTTTTTAGAATTACAATTCCGGACGAGATCAAGAAACAAATGTGCGATGCGGTACTGGGCGAGTTGGACACGTTAGCCCTGTTGGAGGGTTGTGCCGATTGTATCAACTGTTTTTAAATGTGAATAAAATTTTAAAAATATTTATCTTATTCATTTAATTGCACATAAAATGGCTGAGTAAATGCAGACAGCGTATACGCTGAGTATAATGTGGTAGTCTTCACTAGAGAGAATGTTCAAAATTGAAACAAAGAAATGTTTCAAAATTCGAAAAACGTTAATTCGCGGTAAGAATGACAGTCTGATATCTTTTCCTTAAAAGTAAATAGGAACAAGGCAGTTGCCAAGATGTGATCTTCAAGTGTAAAGACGGAGAACAACGGTGTTCTCGCCTGGCCCTTCAATTTATGTCCGACTTTTATCTTGAGCAGCTACAAGGCCGAGAACGAATGGGCAATGAGCCTGTTTTCAATTACGACTATCCAAAGGTTTGTAATAATCATTATTTTAGATTTTAAAAAGTACTATTTTCAGCGCACTATCAAACACTTTCTCGACATTATGCACTCGATCAGTGTTGAGCTTAACCTTGTCATATAAATTGTTGTATAATACACTACTACATATAAGGGGCTGGGAACCGTGTATTACAGAAACATGTGAACATTCTGTCAGATGCTACACAATCAGTGTCTAAGCACGAGATTAGACAAAACATTTTCGTCAATAAGCTCATAGTTGGTGACTGATTTCTAAGTACAAATGTTGTTGTTTATTTTACAAATTTCAGTACTTGCTGAACTCTGATTCCAATTCGAGTGAGTATGGCAGTTTTTAAATAATTCTGTTGTTGTTAAATCTGTTTTTTGATGTTCAGTTAATGTCAGTTATAACACACTTTGGCCTTTTCGCATCGAAAGCAGTGTGCTGTTCCTGTTCAAGTGTTTCGTAGCCAATGTTTGCTACAAAGAAAAAAAGTTAAAACTATAAAAAAATGATTCTGCTCACCATTACGCTGTCGATATTCCTCAATTATAGCTCGGGCAGTGGCAATTTCCTTCTCACGTTTACGCTTGCGCAACGTTTTCCCCCAAGATTTCTCCTGGACGATAATAATTATTAGTTTGGTACAGTTGTGTGATGGACATACCTTGATGACTTCATAGACATAGTCAAACAGCTCTAAAATGGTCATAATTGAAGCGCCAATGAACAGGCCCATTTGCCCACCGATGTCGCCCAGTAGTCCCGGTACTAAAAACTTTAATTTGATTATGTCATTTTAATTGTGTTTAACCTTCATAAGCCTTCTTCTGCTCAACCGTCTCATAGTTTAACGCCTCAAAGTAAACGTTTAACTTGGCAAAGTTATTTTTCACATATGTTGGCGTTCGATTGTACTTCCATGACATGAAGTCAATTGCCGATTCGGATGGTAATAACAGGGTCGATTGTTCTTTCGAGTAACTTAAATAATTGCTTGTTTATCATCTAAAGTATGAGACAGACCGTATTATGCTGCATGGTGTGTCACAGACGCAGACGTCATTGTCTTCCGAGACCAAATAGTCGAGCTTCTCATCCGCACATTTGTAGCCCTTTGAATCACAAAAGTCCGGCATCACGTATTTCGCCTCTGAACTGCTGTTCCGATTCTCGGGCGTATCCGGCAATGACGGCATGTGGACCATACTACGAGTGCATCATTATAGTATCTCACATCGTTACTTTAAGACGTTACTTACCGACAGCCACACTGATCCACCACGTACTTGGTCTCGCAACTGATGCGACAGGCCGAGATTGAGTACTTGCGGAAGAAATCGTGCGGATTGTCCGGATCTTCCGGATTGCACTGGCCCCATGGCGGATGTAAGAAGGTGACGCGTTGCTCTTGCGTTGACACGAGCGTCTGGCGACCGGGTGAAATGCCGAAACCGAGCTCGTGGATGAAGGGCGGCTCATCCTGACTGTGGATTTGAACTTTGAGACCTGCTTCGAAGGTGATCTCGTCGGACTCCTTCCACATTGGCATGTACTCGCCCTGTTGAATGTCAAATAATAACGCCAGACCATTGTCAACGCCACCCTTGAGCGTATCCTTGATTAGTGTCTTGTTCTCCGGATTGTTGAATGTGTAGCACTTTCCATAGCGCGTGAAGACTGTTTTAAAGTCACTCGTGTCACACTTCTTCCCTCGATACTGACATTCTGATCAGTTAGACACAGATTTAATTAAATAAACTTGTAACGAAACAAACCAACCCAACAGAAGCTCATCCAATTGAATGCCCGTTCGATTGTAAAACTCGAACAAGGAAAAATTCGCCCTGGGCTGGAAACTGGGGCCAAAATCCGACAGCTGCTCCAGCCGTGCAATAATGCGCTTGTATTGCTCCGGATTCTCAATATCCTCGGGCGGAATCGCCGCCGGATGCAACTCGCGATTGTCGTCGAGAAAGCCAATGAACTCACCAGCATAGTACATGTCATTGCGCGTGAGTTGACTAAATCGGAACTCGTTCAAATTGCATATCGTAACGGCGGGAAATGTTAAAATTCCGCCTATATAAATAAAATAAGTACTTTTGTTCAAAAAATATAAACAAACCAGAGATCTCGTCCAGCTTCGTCACATGTGGCCGCTCCAAATAATAGCGCACCCGATTCGAACTCTGCAAAATCAGCAACGTCAATGAGGCGAGAAACGCCAGGCTCCAGGCAAAACGGCGAATGACAGAGTGATGCCGCGCGAAAATGTGATAGAAACCGTGCATGGTGACATTGCTGGCGAAGACATGTATTGACGCCGGTCGAAAGCTCTCCACGCTCGATGATCTTAATTTTAAGTGTGGCAACTACACTCGAATTTTACAAACTGGTTCGGGAATTTTTTGCTACTATGCCGGCGTAAACTGGCGTGCTTCATTTTTTGTTGGTCGTTCTTTTTTAGACTGGACGTTCTTTTTTATATTCGTGTCAATGTTCAATATCTACGCATTATGTTCTGTGGTTGGTGTGTATTGATGAGATGCAGCACGTCATCAGCGTAAGCAACTGTATTTTATCTACTTTAGCGTATGTTTTCTATACTTGCAATTTATTTCGTTGAACCACATTTATCTTCCGCACCACCTCGAGCATTTTCGCGTCTATTTTTTTTATCAACTTTTTTTTCAGTGTCAAATAGGAAGAAACTTTTCACATCAATATTTGATACTTTATGTTGGCATTATCATGATCAGACCACTTCCCGACGAGTGTGTGACATACTTCGTGGTGTTCCTTACTAAGAAGAACTAAACAAAAGTGATTTACCCTTGTCGTGAGTTACGCAGGTAAAACTTTGTCTTCTCTTGGTGCATGTCGTGCTCTATATTTTTTTTGTGTTTCAACTGTATTGAGTTATTAATTTTCTTGGAAACAAAAAAAAATGAGGCCAGTGAAGTATTGGATAAGATACGCGGCGAATTTAATATGCCAACATAGAGACTGTGGTGCGGTTTCACTGACCACAATCATGATGATATTGCGATGCAATGTTAAACTTACTCGGACAGTGGAAACAAGTCGGACGCCTTGTCGAGATCATCACCAATGAGTCGATGTTCGGAGTTGGAGGCGATTAAATCTAAAGTTCACTTTTGTTAGTTTCTAATAAAATAAATCGAGTGATTTGGAAAATGGCGCGAACTTTCAATCACCACACTCGGCTGCTCGAGACGTAACGACCGAGCAGCTGGAACTGGCGAGTGCTCTATGTCCTCCGGTTGACGCGACAAGAGCCTATCCAATGCCGCTTGTTTCAATGGTTTCGAGCAGACGTGCGATTGCACCGCCGAGTTGATGCCAAAACGCGTAAAACTTTTCTTTTTATCCGTCTCTACATTTTGCTTCATCGAGAGCACTACATCGCTCAAGCTCCATGCTTTGCGCGCGTCTTAGCAAATGAATATGGACTTTTAACCTGTTGATTTAATTTCATCCATCGTGTTGATGGGTAAAATGGTGGTGGTGGCCGCAAATGCGCCATTACAAATAGTACTAATGTCGCTGATCTCAAAACGCTGATTTTTCTTTCGTCTCATTCTTTTTTCAGATGTGCAATAATGTCTATTGCAATTTTTTGCCGTATTTTATATTCAAACCAGACACAAGAAAACGTATCTATATCCATATCCAATTTAGGGGCGACTTCTTGCTCTACCACCAAATTGACGGCGTTTTTGAACTGATTCACGTATCATGAATGGTTAATTTTGTCAGGTCTATCAAGCCTATAGGCTAGGTGTGTGTGTGTGCTTGTGATACATAACTTGGAATTGAGCATTGCCAAAGTGACTTTCTCTAGTGATTAAGCCTACAAAACTGCTTTTCAAAACGAAGATGCGGCTTTCGTGCGGTGTTTCAATCACAGTATTCAGTGTTTAGCATACATTTGCCGCTATGTTCACGTCATGTACGCATAATCATTCGCATCTACCCAAAGTGGACAGTTCAATACTCGATTCCGCTTCTCTCTGTCTCACTTTCATCGGCCGTTTGGAACACGGCACTTATTGACAGTTTTCGACCTCAAACTCTGCCCGCTCAACCGATCAATTACAGTTACTTACTTTTTTCACTCATTACTGCCAATGATGTAAAACGACTATTTTCTGACTTTGATCACGCGGTGCGACGATGGGTGGCACATGAAGGCACAGTGTCTGGATGAATTCCAGTCCGAATTTTTTGTGACAGCAACCAGTCAACACCAGTCTATCTCTCTTTCGTTTGTGTGTCTGTTTAGTATGAGTGTGTGTGTGTGAAAAAGTAAATTGAGGGCTCAAATTAATTATTAGTAAGCCCGGCGCGTAACGGACAGCGAAGCAAGACATACACAAGAAAAACGGTGCAATATAATTAAATTGTTCAGTGCGCGATCCGGAGCGCGATTCCCGTGAATCAACCGATACAATATAAAATTGAACTTGAAAAACGTCTTCACTGTATATATATATATGTGTCGGATAATCCATAATAATTGACATGTTTTGCTCATTACAATCAGTCTCACCTTGGACCTGGGGAGTCGGTACGTTTTCACTATCACGGGTTAATTGCGCATACAATGAGTGACAGTGGAACTCCTCCTTGTCATCATTAAGCCGCTCGTACATTTTCGACTTTTCCCTCATGAACACAATATAGTGACCGCCGAAATCTAGTTCTTTATCTGACGAAACCATAGCTCAACGGCATTTTGCTCAGGGGTTAATGTGATAAAAAATGAATATGATACTGTCTGTTCACGCCCATAATATGTCGTGTTGATTTCATTTCACACCTGTCAAAAAAAAATGTTGACTTCTAAACCTTTGTCGTTATCCTCGAACGCCAAATACGGTTGTTTGGTGCCCCGCTCGCGGTAAATACTCTTCAGCGTACTCTTAACGGAGCTCTTCACCGAGACCGGTTTCGATATTGACTTTTTCGTCTCATGAGCCTCGGCAGTTCGCAACATGATTAGACGAGTTGTTTGGTGAACTGGTCAACACATACATTTCTCACACATCCTCTTCAATGAGTACTACAACCATATTTTACTCCGGATAATAAATAATGCATCAAGCGAGACATTATGCTCACACTCACTTTTCCACACTGGTCACATTAATTATGGGGAGTGTTTATGCATATTGCTTATACTACTGACCTGTGATGCGGATAGATCGAGCATTGTACTTTATGTTTGACGTCAGCTGTGTTTTTTGAATCAGTGCTACGTCTCGGTTTATTACTGATCAAACCGAGCGCGGATAGATAGAGCACGCTCTCAACTGGCTCTGATAATGTTGCCAGACGCGACAAATGACATGTTTGTGTCATTTTTTGTCAGTGTTCATGGGGCAGAACGTCAGCTTTCTTGGTCGGGATTATCAAACAGTATAATTAATACAGTAGTACTAAAGGACACGTGATATGAGTTGACGTATATCAACAATCCAGTGACCGATCTAACCGAGTAGGTTGACCATGCCCTTGACCCCGGTAAGGTCGAAAATTAGTTCAAACGTCTGTCCAAAACCCCTTCATACAGTACTTACGTAATATACTTACGTAATAAACTAAACTACTAACAGTAAAAAACTCAACCCGCCAATGCCAATTTTTGAGTTTAGCTGAGATAATGATGCAACTAAAATTCTTACATGTCAGTGACTGGGAGCTGATGCTTGGCCTCACGGGTCGTTTTCTTCCATGTCCGGCACACTTTCGCATTTTCTCTCTGCAGCTGATAA
>SCLD01086610.1:0-14612 GCA_004367895.1 Oikopleura longicauda | reverse complement strand
GTCTCACAACATGTGTCAGTGCACTTTATTATTAAATAAATTAATAGGTTTCCCTTCTTTACAAACAAACCAGTTGTTTTATTCACTGATTTGGTCACGTGGTGCCTTGAAGTTTGAAACAAGGAGCCCTCCCCGAAGATTCATAGAAAAGAAGACCGGGTACTCAGTATTTTACCCATAAAGTAAGTCTACGGACCCTTAATACACATCGCGATGACTGACATTTCATCTGAAAATCGAAAACTGCTGGATAAGATAGTCTTAGAAGGCAGATTATTTCGATTAGATAGAAGTGCAATTAAAAAGGAAGAAGACGTTGACGATTGGGTTAACGGATTCATAGGTTCATTTGATAGTACAGATAGGCGATTTATTACAAATCATAAGTACCTATGGCGGGAAAAGGATATTGATATTTGCGAAGCACCAAAATATGGTGTCTGCGCGAATCTTAGTGAACTTAAATGGTTAATGAAAAATGGACGAATTAAAAAAGAGCGATGTGGTATTGAGGCGGCTGAATGGGAGGCAATTTTGAAACTGGAAAATTTTCAGTTTAAATCCGTAGCGGAATCAGTAGCTGACGGTATAAAGGCGGTACAGGCTACCGGAAATTTGGAAAAACGAACCTTGGACAAGGTCGTGGTATTTTTAACGGATAAATTATATTCAAACAATTCGGAAGCTGGTTCAAAAGTATATAGATACTTTAATGAATACAGTGAGAATCTCATCGCGATGGAACGGTTCCGGTCAAAAAGTAACACTTATATGTTACCGGACACGTATGGGTTATTTTTGTCAGGACATTACATAACATGGAAGGAAGTTGTTCGGGAGTTGAAAGAGCATTGTAGTTTTTCAACTGAGGAAGAACAAGATGTAATTGAAATTTTCAAAACTATCAAAAACATCGCGACGAAAAGCGTAAAAGAGCTTCCTACTAAGTCAAAGATTCTTCTTATGCAAAGGGAGCTCGAAAAATGGATGATCACGGATGAGGCTAATTTCATTCACGGTCAAGATGTAGCTAATGAGGATAAAGTAGCTATAATGACGAGTAAGGAAGAATATAATCCTATTTTGAACGCAACAATGCAAGGAATATTGTATTGTTGTGGTGGACTCACAGAGCGTCAATGGCGAGAGGCCATGAGAGAATTTTATAATAAAATTTCTCAAAAACCTTCGTATAAGGTTTGGCAACAAAATCGGGCATTTTTTTATCAAATGATTGATAAGCAAGCAATGAATTCGAGAACTCAAAATTCGGTAGAAAATACGAATTTTGAAGATTTTGAGATTGAGGGGCAGAATGTGGTCAGATCTCAATCGAGGAATTCTTCGCGAGGAAATTATGGGCGTCAAAATTTTGGAAGTTTTCCCCAAAATAATGGTAATAGATTTAACTATCAACGAGGTGATAGAGGGGATTTCCGAGGCGGTAATCGAGGTTTGACGTCAAGGAACAATCAATCATCGCGAGGAAATTTAAATAGCGGTAATAAAAATTTCAATCGCCAAAATAGTAATAATAATAAAGGTTTTGGCTCGAAAGAAATTTGTCATCACTGCACGACGCACGCCGGTAAAAAGGTTTATCATGAAAAACCATTCGGTGGGAATAAAAAGTGCGTTTATGATAGAAATGGGCGTTACCGGAAAAATAAAATGGTTGCATTTCTTAATGCACAAGGGGAAGATAATAGTTTGAATCATGAAAATGAATCAGAAAGAGATTATCCACCTAGTCAGGATAATCAGAATGTATTAGGTTTACCTCAATTTGGAGCTGAGTCTATGACTCAAAATCAAATTGATCATCGCGAAGATTTTTATGAACCAGAGGGCGCCATAATCATTGGTGCTATTGAAGAAGACGGCTTTGTCGGAATGGACGGTTCAAGAGCATATGGGGCAGAATTGGATTTCGAAAGTATGACAGATGGAGAGGGTGTCACCAAGATGGCGACCCCTATTTTAAACTGTAGGTTCATTAATCCAAATAAACCGAACGAATATTCACACGGCCGACTTACATTTGACAGTGGGGCCGCAAATAGTATGATAAATGCTGAGGCACTTAAACACTGTCAGTGGAAGTCAGCCGGACCGCGTATTAAACGATATATCAGTGCAGGAGGCGATGATCTAGATCTGTGGAATAATGTGGTAGATGTAGCGTTGGAAATTAATCAAGGTATGTTCGTGTTCAAACATGTTCTAGTAGTACAATCGAAGCTAGTAGATCAAGTTTTAGTAGGACGAACAGATATGAATAGGCTCAAAATTATGATGGATTTTGAAAATCACAAAATGAAAATAGGTGCACATTTAAATAGTACGTGGTTCCCTATGAGTACTCAAAAACTAGATTCCATCGCGATGATAAATAGTAAAAGGACTGAAAATAAATTGAGTAAACCAATAAACGCACAAGAAAGTGCGTTTATGTCTATTAGTCAAGTATACAAGTGTATAGATAATTGGAAGTCAAAAGAGGACAAATATGAGGTGTTAGAAAAACACGTAGTAAAAAGCAGTTGTGAACATCGCGATGACGATTGTGAGTGTGACACCTGGTCACTTGTGAACAACATAGGAGACCCATGTGCGCTTAAATCGGAAATCTGTATAGGTTGTAAAGATTGTACAGATGAAGAATGGGCTAAGTTGTCGGAAATTGAAAAAGAAAAACCAGATATAGAACATAGAACAGGCGTAAACGCACAACAATATCTGAATGGATATATAGAACGTATTAGGCAGAGAGATTTAAATACAAATTCGAGTAAGGACTGTACTATTGATGATAGAATTCTTCGCGATGATCCAGAGCTATATTCAGCAATCCGAGAGTTAATCGAGGAATATAAAGATTTATTTACTGGTGAAATCGGAGTTTTAGATAAAAAATATACAGTAGAGGCCGAAATTACGGGTAAATTGTCTTCACAAAGACCGGGACATCAAATTTTTCAGGGTACGACATTAGTAGCGATAATGAAACAGTTTGCTAGACAGTTAGCGCACGGGGTCATCGCGAAGGTTGAGGACGTAGGCGTAATACCTAAAAATCATATGCAGATATTACCAGTCTCAAAGAAAGATGATGACGGTAATATAGTGCAAGCCATTAGTGCGACTAGAGTAGTAGTAAATGCACAATCCACAAACGCACATACATTATATAGTGGGGCACAAACTGACAATCTTGAAGATTCGATTCAGTTTGCTGCAAAGGCGAGTAAAAAGGGGTTTAATTTAAAAGCGGACATTTCAGATGCATATTACACCATCGCGATGAAACCAAGCATGTGGCCATATTTCTGTGTGACAGTACCATTTATAGGCACATGTTGTTATATGAAACTAGTACAGGGGTGGGCACCAGCCGCCCAATTTTGCCAAGACACAATGGGAAGAATATTTTTTCCATTGTGGGAAAATTTGAGAAAATATATGGACGATGTTATAGTAGCGTCATTTAAGGATAGAAATGATTATTTGAGAAAAATACGAGAATTTTTCAGTTTGTGTAGACAAAGTGGTCTTAAATTAAAGGGTAAAAAGTGCTATTTTTGTGTTCGAAAATTAAACTATTTGGGAACAAGAATAGAAAATGGTATGATTATACCAAGCCAGCATTATTGTGGTAGGATAAATGACATCGCGATGGAAGATATAAAAACCAGGTCAAATTTAAAATCGTATATTATGAAAATACAATATGTAGCTAGATTTCTGCATAAGTCTACAGAAATATTGAAACCACTTCGCGATGCATCAAATGGAGACGGTAAACTTATAGTAATATGGTCGGATGAGTTGAAAAGTGCGTTTGATAGAAGTAAACGAGCGCTAGAGGAACTGATGGTAACGCACCCGTTTGAACCGATGTTACCAACAGTGTTAGTGGTTGATACGAGTTTGATAGCGACAGGAGGATTTTTATATCAAGTTGGTCCAGAAGGACCACGGTTAATATCATTTTTTAGTCGAAGCCGAAAAGATAAAGAGCGAAAGTGCCCATTATCTTCGTGTCACACTGAGACATTTGGAGTGGTAGCAGGTGTAACAGCCTTTTTACCATTGTTACGACAATGTACTCAAACAATCACCATAGTAGTGGATAGTAAACCGTTAGTTCAGGCATTTCAAAAATTTAGAAATTTTCAGTATTCAAATGATACTAGGTTAAATAATGCGCTCTACCAAATCCGTAGTCTGATAGATGTTAATTTTGTACACACGAGAAACATAAGTAATAATTTATGTCTAGCGGACGTTATAAGTAGATTATCGGATTTTAAAATGGATAAAGGGTGTGTAGGTATACCAACTTGTACCATCTGCAAAGCAGCGGATATGGATAATAAGGACAGACTGTCCATCATCGCGATGATTGACGAATGGGTGAAAAATGGTAAAAATCATGGTAATATCATGGGGGAGGCCTGGTATGATCATGAAACCAAGCTCAAAGATGCACATTGGTTTGATTTGATGATCCCGGAAATGACGGGAAAAACTTTAGCAATTTTTGGTAAAAATCAGAAGCACACCATTGACTCATTGATAAAAGATGTAAAATTAATAAGAGGAGCACAAGAGTCACATGGGGATTATCGTAAATTATTTCGAGATATCGAAAAAGGGGTTACAAGTTATGCAAAGAAAAAAGCTCGAATGCAAACGTTGCTAGTTTCTAGATCGGCGAAAATCGAAAATGGGGTGATCACCCTAGAAAAAATCATAGATGGGGTTACATATAGGGTAATTCCATGCCCGAAAAACATCGCGATGATAGTAGTAGCAGCTGTTCATAAGACAATTGGACATCAGTCTGTGAATCAAATTTTAAAACGCATGCAAAGACATTTCGAAATTGAAAAAGCGAAAGAAAAAGTAGAAAATTTTGTAAGTAAGTGTGTAAAATGTACTTTGATGCGTGGAGGGAATAATCACAAAAATAAAATGGCACCGGTACCACTACCGGACAAGTTATTCTCGACAATTTTAGCCGATGAGGTAACAAGAAATGTTCGAGCGAAAAATATAAAATATGTCATCGCGATGGAAGGCGTATCTTCATACGTAACCGTAGTGACATATACAGGGTCTATGACAGGTGAAAAATTTGTAGCGATTATGACTCAAATAAAAACTATTTTGTGTCCAAACAGTGATAATATTAAGATAGGGTTAAGATGTGATAAAGCCAAGTGGCACACTAGTGAAATCGTAACGGAAACCCTCGCGATGCTTAACATCGAAATGCAATTATTCGAATCCACAGCCTTTAGTAAAAATTGCATACCTGAACTTGATGTAAAAATCAAGAATTTTACTAAGTATCAGATGCAAATTTTTGAAGATAAACCAGTCACGTTAGAGCAAAGCTGTTTTTTAGCAGCAGCTGCTTGTAACAATACAATAGGCCATCTAGGAAGGACACCAGGGGAAATTTTTACTGGGCGAGCCTGTGGTACGAATCAGAGTATTCAAATAGAAGTAGGAAAAATTTTGAATGAACTTGCATCGCGAAGAGAAAAACGTCGAAATGATGACGAACGGAGGCGTTTAAAATCAAAATTGAAAGCAGAACAAAAATTAGTACCGTACGATGACCCTGAACTAAATAGTGAGTTGGTAGAAAATCCGAATTTGGTCAAAATCAAAATAGGGGACAGTGTGACGTTAAAAGAGGTTTTTAATAAAAATGAACCTAAATGTGCCTGGACAGTATTAAAATTGGATTTTAATAAACAAAAAGCACTTTTAGAACGAGATAGTGGTCTAGATATAAAAACGAAAGACCCCAGATGGGTTAGTTTTACCAAAATCGGTACTATTTTTGATAAAAATAATGCGCTTTTTGAGCTACAAAGAACTCAAAATGCAAATGCCGGCCACATCGCTCAGGTAGAAAGCCAAGCTAAGTTTAATCAATTTTTACGAAATTGTTTCTTCGCGATGAAAGGGTGTAAAATGGGAACTCAATTTGATCAAGAGTTTTTAAATTTACCAAATACATTTTACCGACCGGAACCCACTGAGCCTTTTATGGCTCCCCGGTCGTATAATCTTCGCGAAGACAGTGAGGCATTTGATGAACCACCACTGTTGGACCCACCAACGACCTTGATAGACCAAACATTGAAGAAAGAAGAAAAGAAAGAAAAAGAGGAGCCGGAGGAATACAAAGAAGAATTTGAAGAAATCAGTCAAGAAACGCTAGAAGAATCAGAGGAATTTTTGAAATCCCTAAAAGAGGAAGTCGAAGAAAAACCAAGTCTAAACAATCGACCTTCAAGAAAATCAGCATTATCAGGTATGCCAGGAGCATTTTCCAAATTTTTCTAAAACGAAAGTTCATCGCGAAGATTTTTTTTTCATGGTGAAAAAGCTCGAGACATCTCCTTTTTATATACATAAGAACCATAAAACTTTACAATAATAATACAATAAAATTAATCAACCGGGAAGAACCTCTGAATCATCGAATCAGAATAACTTCCCGTATTAGGATTATAATGCCAACCGGCACAGTCACCGGGATAGACGGTAAAGTCTAGCCAGGTTAAAAATTCGTAAAATAAATTAATATTTTTGCTCTCTTCTAAATAATATCAATTAATAATATTTAAATAGATCATTTCAAACTGATTCTAATGATCGAAAAATCATTGAAATCGGTTAAGGGGTTCAGCTTTTATTCACGATTTTCTAATTAAAACGTTTTCGACAGAGCAGTCACGCTTGGTCGTTGTCCAGAAGGGGGTGAGGGTGTTTCCTAGAGCTTCACTAGGTGAAGTTTAAGAAAATGTGCCCGCGCTGTCGATAGCGTTAACTCCAGTACAGCAATTCTCAACAGCACCAGCGTGATCTCGAGTTAAAGCGTAAAGAGGAAAATACAAAGTCCTCCGAAATAAAAGCATTTAGCGCCATCCAGAATCAAAATTAGGAAAATAAGGATTAGATCCTCATTAAAACTCATCGCGAAGAAGACCCTTTTAGCGCCATCTGGAATCAAATTTTTTAAAAATGGAGTTAAACTCCCTAAAATCATCGCGAAGTTCAAAACTTATTTTAAAAGAAGGTATTTATGAACCGTGAAAGATGGCCGACCGTCCAAGACGGACCGACCCTCTGGTACCAATACTTTATAGGATGGAGGTTATCATTACAATGATACTAACGGACCCGATTCAATTGTTCGATCTGATCGAACAGAAATAAAATCAAAATAAAAAGTTTCAAAATCATTTTATGGTTTCGAAACGTAAAAATGATTGAAGCGGACCCGGGTATCATTGTAAGAGTAATCATCGCGAGGATAATGAGTCGATATTTGCGGAAAAATAAAAACAAAAAGTCATTTTTTTAGAAAAACCGATTTTTATTCTTTTCTAAAAATACAGTCTTATTCACATCACCAACAAAATACAGTCTTATTCACATCACTCGCAAGGTACACGACCCTAACTAGTTGAGTTAGCCGGTCCTTCAGTTGCCTCAGTCGAATCTGCAGTCTTCTCACGAAACGCAGACCATTCATTTGAAGTGCGGTATTGATAAAACGCGCGTCTTATACTTTCCAAATAAGTCTCAGAAAAGTAACCATAATCATGACCGCGACCGATCCAAGCATCTATCCAAGAATCATTCACAATTGCACCAAGACCACCTTCCAAACGGTTGGCCTTGCGTCTGGCATTTCGAATCTAGAATACTTGGGTTAGGAAACGAAAATTTTCAGTTCAAAATTATCACTTTAAAATTTTTTTTCTAAAAAGTTTTTCTCAAAAAGTTTTAAAATTTACCAGTTTCATATCGACGCCACGTGCACGTCGAGGTACTGAACTTATGTGATCAGGCTCACTTTCAGAATCAGAACCAGATTCAGATTCATAATCGGAAGCAGCTTGATCAACATCTTCGCGACGAGTAGGAATGGTTAATGATCCACCAGCAGCTGGACCATCAAAACGCTTGAGCTCAAGCTGACGGAACAGCTTGTAAAGGTATAACAGCGAGCCTAAGAATTTTTTATCAAAATCAAACTTTACCATCAAATCCCAGAATTTTTTTCCAAAATTAAGTTTTTACCATCAAATTTACTAGAATTTTTTTTCCAAAATTAAGTTTTTACCAAAATACGGTTACTTACATATCAAACAACACACAGCCTTTGAGTTGAATAAGGTCAAAGTAACCCTAACTTCCTCGAACTTGTCCAAATGCTTGATGACGTCATCAGTTTCGCACTCAGTTAGGTCAAAACCACGCGGGTAAGTTGCGTAATGACGACGTCGATTGCCATCAGGCGTACATAAGGCCTTTGAGTAATAGGAATCAACCTAGAATAATCATTAATATAAGAAAAATTCATCGCGAAGAGTCTCAATTATTTGTCCAAATTAATACAGTCTATTTACCTCAGTGAGAGTATAGGACCCGGCTTTGACATTGAACCAATTAGCAACCATTCTAATCACCAACTGAAAAGTTAGTTTATAAAACCAAACCTCGAAAATCGATCTTTATCGAATAAAAATTTTTTTTAAAAAACCAAACTTACCTCAAACATTTGACGAAGTGGTTTAGGCTTACGAGTACCATCATGACGTCCAAAATTTTTGCCCAAATTTAATCGAACTTCGAAAACTTCACCGAGAAAGTTTCGGGCTAAAATAATTAATTTAGAACTACAATTATAAGGTATTATTTGGTTTTTAACAGAAAAAGTAACTTACCAGTGCACTTTTCATCGCGAAGAAAAACATCCCAGTCGATGTCACTGGCCCAAAACACTCCGTTGCCGTCACTCATGACGTCATGACGATGTGAACTTGGCATCTGCCTGATCAATTCGTACCCAAACAAACCAGCCGCATGCATTTTTAGGAGACCATTGCAATCCAAAAACCCAGGCAGACAAGTGTCACACTTGATGTCGGCGCATGTGATTTGATAGGGATTTCGAGCGGGACAGACTCGAGAGATATCATTGGCCAGAACGGTGAGATAAGTTACGATTAAAGATTCGCAAGCAAATCCAACGTTTACAGTTTTGGCCCTATGATTAGCCTGACCCCAACGATACCAATCATCTTAAATAATTTCGAGTTTTCCAGAATTTGTCAATAAGGGTTACTAAGATTCATTTGTGTCGATTATTTGCCAATAAGGGTTAAAAAGCTATTTTGTTTCCGTGATTTGTCAATAAGGGTAAAAAGTTTTCAGTATACCTTTTGGGAGCGAAATATAAAATTTCGGAGGACCAAAGTAAACATCCAAGTCTTCTGGAATAGTAACCTTGACCAGATCTGGTTTATTTGCGTCACGACGAACAAGAGTTCGATAATGTCGGCGCCAAGATTCCGTTGATTGATCCATAATCTTTTTCGACCAAAATTGGGGTTTCAAAGCTAAGTCTGGCCAAGGCGCTAAAGAGTTAAAAGTTAGACAATAACTTACCTTTAAAATCAAAACTTACTCAAAAATTTGCTTTCACTGGCCCGACCAATTCGAGTTCGATAAACTCTATCTTCGCGAGGAACATCATTTTGTCTTTGATCAAATCGAGCATTACGTAATCGATTGCAAAACCAATGATCAGAAGGCTTTGTGCTGGCTTGAGCATAATAAAATGAGCCAATGGGACTATAAAAAGGGAAGTTAAAAATATTCACCTGTCACGTAATAGTAATATGAGCAATTACGTAACAGTTAAGTACCATATAAGAACTAAGACATAATTTAACATACCCGTAAACCGCAAGGATAGGATCTTTAGTAGCACTAGGAACAGGACGAGGATTGTTTTGACGTTCAACACGAGGTGGTTCTACTTCAGAATCAGAGTCAACAACAGCCATGTCATTTTTCATCGCTCGATTTTTTGAACGACGGGATCGTTTCTTTTGAATATGATAAGTTCCACGAGTGGTCAGACGAGGACCAGGATCATTGTCAGAGTCCGGTGGTGCACTGTCAGAGGTTTCATGACGAACACGTTTTTGAACTTTGACATTATTAGAACAGATGTTATCGTAATCAATGTCGTCGATAGTGTCACCATTTTCATCAACAGCCAAAGCAGGTTTTTCATTCACAACCAAAGCAAGTCTTGAGGGACCGGGTTCATCGCGATGATTGGGGTCAAACCCAGTGAGGGTTACGTTTAACGGTCGAACTCCATGACCAGCAGTAGAGGGCATAGAAATAGTTCGACAACCACTAGAACTGGAAACGGGTGTTTCAGACCCAGCTAATTCAACCCAAGTGCCATTTTCCTCGATTTCAAGTTCAACCTTTGCACCTTCCCCATCAACACCACTAGTGGTAGCGATATTTTTGGTCTTAAAATCGAAATAAGTTGATTTTAAAACTTCAAAAAGCGTTAAGGATACCTAGACCATAATGAAATTTTGACATCGAAAATTCCTGTTTGATAAAAATAGTTAAGGATACCTAGACCATAATGAAATTCACAATTCTAGTTATAAGGTCCCTTAAAAAGGGCCCTTCAAAATTAGCTAGTTAAGACTAGACTTTTCTGACACGTATCATTACCGATTTTCACATACAAGGAATTCTCCCATAAAGTCAATGTTTCATTTAGATAATCCCTTATCTAATACCAAACTACCTATAGGATGATTTGAATAAGAAATTATGGTCCTGAACCATAATGAAATTTAACTCAACCCGTAAGTTAAAACTAAATGAGACAAACCTCAATAGCTCTCTTCCGCCAACCAGTGACGTCAATTCGAGGTTTAACAGGGATTGATAGCCCACTGACCCATTGACGTTTCCGGGGATTTTTCGATTGACAAGGGACCCTAACATCAAATTTTCGATTGTCAATTTGGTGACATTTCCAGTCGTACCACATGTCAGACCGAAAGGGACAATGTACATCTGGTGCATATTGACCCGGAGGGGCATATTGAGGGCGCGCCACGTTCAGGTCAAACTCTCGAACTCGGGAACTCGACCGGAACGAATCGCTCCGTTCCCAATATGAATCATCGCGAAGATTTTTGGGTACGGTTTTCAGGTCGACATAATCGACAAAAGGTGTCGAAACAGGCCAGTTGTCAGTCGGATGAGAGGCTAAAACTCCACGAAGTTGCTTAGGTGGAGTCACTTTAGGTTGGTACGTTGGGGGTGAATTTGGAAATCGAGGTTGAAAATTAATTTTACAACCAGACGGTTGATTATGAATCGGAAAACGATTTGGAAATCGGTTGGGTAGAGGGTTAAAAGGAGACTGTTCCTGAGGGGTTACGTTTTGACGTCGTTCAATCATACGTTGGTTGAATCCCCACCCACGGAATTGCGCGCTAAACTTTGACCCATTACGATTCAAAAGTTGATTCTGATTTGAAAATCGTAAAACATTCCCACCAGAAGTTTCAGGTCTATTAGTCCCCAAGTTATCATGATTACGACGGCGATAAACCGGAGTAATCGACTGATCCGTATTATCAAAATACGTAGGCCTGTAATTTTTGCGGTCGAATGGCATACGGAACCGATTATGGTCACCAACGACAGGTGCATCGCGAGGAAGTGACGGAATAAAATTCCGTTTGACACGTCGATGATCTCGATCATCATCGTCAAGATCGGAATTTCCCATTTCTGAAGGAAAATTATTTTTCTAATGAATATTTAAAATGAATCTAAAAACACGTCTTTTCTAAAAATTCCTGATATTTAGTTCATTCCTTTCTTCGCGAAGAAATCGATTTTCTCTCAAAATAGAAATTCCGAGAAAATGTAAAATGTCCGAATTTCGAGTTTTGAAGCAAAATCGGTTCAAATTCGCCACATTCAAGTGTCATCTCAAGAAAAGTGTAAAATGTCTGAATTTCGAAAAATAGCCTATAAACCGTTTACTGAAAACGATAAAGCTCAAACTGATAACTTCAATCTAAAAATGTAAAATGTCCGAATTTCGAAAAATAATCTATAAGGCCTAATCTTCCATAACTGTCCCTTAGCAAAGCTCATAATAAGCTCTAATTTATAACCAACTTGAACTTCAAATTTCTCTTTGTCACAAAATGGTTTATGTTTCTCTACCTCTCTAAAAATAACCCAAATCGCAGTTTTGCACAGTGAAATAGACAGTAAAATGATACTGTATGAAATTTTCAGATAACCGTGACTCACTTAAGAGTGGGATCACAAGTTACATCGCGATGAGTCATTATGATAATGTTGAAAGCATAGAGGAGGAGGATCACATAAGACAATTGAATGACACTACCCCTAAGAATTGAAAGTCGAGATGACGTCATTATCTAATCGAAAGAACATAAGGGCGATATCGTGGGACCCGTGTCATAACATAAGTTAGAACCATCGCGAAGAACATTGTGAGACCACGTGACTCACAGGGTGACCCACTATCAGACTTTATTCCGAGAAAAAGTAAAAATCAATCAAGGGGTTGATCCAAAACAAAAAGTTAAGGGTGTGAGCCCAACAATTTTTACCCAGGAAATTCCTCTGACCAAAATATGTGGAATTTTACCCTAAACCCATTGGCCGACACCGACCAAAAATTTTACCACGAGGTCAGTCCAAAAAGAGACCCACGCAACTCACTGAAAAGTAAGTTTCAGAGAATTTGGTAATTTTTTTTTCGCAATCCAGGTCCGAAAAGTTAGTTTGTATCAAAACTAACCATGAGTACCACCGATAGCGACACCGATAAGGAACAACCACCCCATGAAGCTGACCCAAGTAGGTTTGAAACTATGATGAACATGTTTAAAGCAGGTTTGGGAAAGGATAATCCGAAAGTTATAAATCGGATTATTAATCGAAAAGACACTAGAATGTCAGCCGTCGCGAGGGACCGGTTCAAAATACTTTGGACCGCCATATCAGAATTCCGCCAAATGTTTCACGATAAAGACGCTGAAGCTCGAGAGCTTCTCGCTTATCAGGAAGCCCTTATCGAAATTCTGCATATGCAGGGTGAGCAAACAGGCGCGTGGAAGTTATCGATCACAGAGCTGATCAACCCTTTTACGGGTAAGCTCTGTATCGACGGTTGGGCGGTGCATGGTTTGCACAAAAGGGAGTGTGCGTATTACCACCAGAGGGCGGACGCTATCACAAAGAAGTTGCAGAAGAAATTCGATGCAGCAAACCCACGTCTTTCTGAAGACGAGAATGGTGATGGCGACGACGACGATGGTGATGATAAAGATGGTGATGGAAACAAAATCCAAAAAGGAGCTGAAAAGGAGAAAGATCATCGCGAGGACCAAAATGAGGATGAATTTGAGGAAAATGATTCCGACTTTTTGAACGCTCTTAACGGCACTAAATGTGATATGTTAAGAGAAAATCCTTTAGAGGAAGGGGCAGAGGGCGCATGTGAGTCAACTAGGGTAGGGGATGATGAAAAGAGGGCAGAAGAGACTTCAATTGCCCACTTGCCGAGAGCGCATAGGAATAGTATTATTAATAATACCCTTTACGTGGCACGATTTTTGAATCGACCACTTCCACTTTTGACAACACCCCCTGTAGAGATATCATCGGACGAACAAGAACCAGTCCAACCGGTTCAGAATAGTCCACCCTCACTTGAGGAATTACCCCAACCTACTCCATCAAACTTGCCCGTAGATTATCGTCGCGAAGAGTATAAATTATGGTTAGATCGAACCAATGCCCAAAAGGCACGGTTAGACGAAATTCGAAAGGAGAAAGAGGCCCAGAGGGAAGCTAACCGAAAGTTAGATGAGGACGCTAGGTGTGCACAAGTCCGTGTACAGTGGTGTGAGCGTAATTTGAATGAGGCGAGAGCATACACTCGAAAAGTGGAAATCGGAGGCGACAGAGAGCCAGATCATCGCGAAGATATGGGTAACGGTAACATGACCGTAACCGTAAACCCAAATCAGGGTTCACCAAACCATCGATCCTTGAACGAACCCCAAGTAAGAACACAAATGGGAGGCCCGTTCAGACGTGGTATTAACCGGGGAACCCAAAGCAACCGACAAATGTCCGCCCAGTTTCGAAATACCGATTCCCCAAATAAAAGACGGAAAAAGTGGACACCCCCAGGACCTAAGAGGGTTCGAAATAATGAGGTGGAAAATTTAAGAAAAATGAGTCGGGAATTCGAAAATACCCTTCAACGAATGACCAACCAGTTCCAAAGTGCCATTGGTCGAATCGGAGCATGCACTAACGCCATCGGAACACGTACACCACCCAGAAACCGAACTAACCAATTAGGCAACTCCTTCCGAAACCACAGAGGGCTAAATTTTTCTCCATAAACGAGTCGAAACATTTTTTTGGGCCAAATATAAGCTTTTTTCAAAGCTCATACTTGGGAGTATTAGAGTAGTTAATTTTATTTTACAGAACAATTCATCGCGAAGATAGTGTGTAGGATTAATAAACCATCGCGATGACAAATATTTCTCCAATGTTCTGCTTAGCATCAATTTGAAAACCTGTTTCCAACGCGACTTCACGATAGACATGAAAACCTGAAAAGGAATGTCGCAAGTGCAACTGTAATAATCTGAAGATTGATGGCATATAATGGCAAGACTTAA
>SCLD01086500.1:0-14612 GCA_004367895.1 Oikopleura longicauda | reverse complement strand
AGCCGATCGGATTGCCAAATGTTCAATGAACTTGGCACAATGGGTCAGTTTTTTTCAATTTCCAAATTCAATAAAATAAAAAGGGATGGCCCCGCTGGCCCGTGTTGAATCGGGCCTGGCCCATTTGCGATTGACAACATCTTCCTTTACGACAACATCTTCCGATCGGCACATGTCACTCCAGTCAACGACAATCCACGTGGGTGGTTCGATTAGTGAAGGTTAAGTTCTTTTTTCTTCATAACTTCTCACTCATACAAATTGATCAGTCAGCACCGGAAGCTACACATCGGCAACGGCTGATGACAATGATAATGTCTTTGACGATTTCAAAGTGCCTAAAACACCGACAAGGGTAAGTTTAATCGAACATTTAACGTCACTTTTGACCTTCATTTTTCAGTCAAATCGATCAAGTTTACACAGTTCAACCAATAATAACCAGGCTTCTTTGATGACGAAACAAAGACAGTGGTGGCCAGGTTTTATTTTATTCTTAATTAAACTCAAAGAAATGTTCTTTTTATTTTAGACAAAGATTTGACACTGTGCACGCGTGATGATTTGTGGTGTGCAATCGAGACAATAATGGGGACGGCTGTTGGCTCGTTTGAGTCGATTAGTTCGGGTAACAAAAATACTAACTTTATTTTTATTTAACAAACAAAATCAGTTGCAAGTAGCAGTGAGCGAGCATTGATAATTAACGAGACCAATCACGCCTCACTACTCAAACTGACGGAGCTGGTGGAAAGTGTGAGTAGATTCTCAAATAGCGTGGGAAAATCCAACCACTTACTTTGACAGCTCGAATCACGGGGCGAACAGTTTGACGAGTCAGCCGGGCAGGTGATGGCGGCGATTCGAGGCACGGATGGCGGCGTCGCTGGCGATATTGGGCCGATTGTAAGTTATTTTCATATTTTTTTAAAAGATGTATTAACATCCCAAAGATGACCATATTTCAATTTGACGAGTCTGTACGACGTAGGAAGAAGCTTTCATTGCAATCACTCTCCTCCGAGGCGGACTTTTAGCTCGACTTTTAATTATCAAAGTAGCATTCCACTATTTACCGATTTCCACCATTTTCAACAACAACAACAAAACATTATACTGCCAGGTCATTCCTACTACTACAAGAATAAACACGCGAAACTTTTCCATCGATAATAATGTTAAATTTTTCGATGCGTTTACAGTCACTGCCCTATTATAACGAACCCTGTTTGGTCCGTGATTTGAGTCGAGTTCGTTATAATAGGAAACATCGGTTAATTTTGAAAATATATATTCGGACTCAGCTCGCCGAGCCGGTCGAAACAAGCCCTAAACCATTAATTTGCTGCTTCTGTAGCAAAAGTTCCCAAATTTACTCGCGGACACGCTAGCAGTGACTGTAGTAGAAAAACGAACTGAATAGGCTTATTTAAATGAAAGTATACAACTCTGATAACTCTTGCCAGTTCAATCTGATGCTTATAAGGGCGCGTGCACTTTTCGGATGGGGAGGAAAAAACGAATCGCTTTAAATGGAAGCACCCGTTTTTTTTCCAAAAAAATCTAACCGTAAAGTAAACCACCATCTTTCTTGTTTATCATGTTTGTGAACCAGGTCACTTGATAAATAGACGACAATGCATGAACTGACTTATAAAATGAAGTGAATGAACGCTGAATATATAAACATTTTTTGAATGACTTTGGGGGCTTAGCTTTTTACGTTATGATGACCGCGTTGGAGAATGGCGGAGGTATGGCAACAGAATGACAACGGAATGGCACCCTTAGGGCCTCAAAGTTCATTTTACTCTCGAAATACAAGTAATCCAGTGATTTTTTCAACAACAAGATAATGTGAGAGCAGTACTGAGGGTGTAATTTATAGTGTATAGAAGATAGCTGCAATTTCGGTATATTTCTTCATTTGGATAAGACGTATGTATTTTTGTGTGGTGGTGTGTGGTTCACAGTGGTGGTGGCATCACGAGCACAACCTCCACTCACTAAAAGTTCACCCTTTGTTTTTCACTTCGTGCCTCGCTATGCCGTTGCCAAAACACAAGGCGCAAAAATGTAGTGTTTTATCAATAGAATAGACTGATAAGACCGCGCCAGACGTTGCACGATTTATAGCACTGTTGACATATCGACTGGTGTCAATGAAACGGCTGTCGAGTGATCGGCATGATTTGGAGATAACACTGATTTGGCTGTTAGTAACATCTGATTGAGTGGTAGGGAACGGCAAGCAATCCTATACTCAGAGTCATAGCCTTAATATCACGCCGTGTTTCCATAGCGTATATTGGGGAACGCGACAAAAATGGGCAAATATTCGAGGTCAACGAATCCTGAGAAACTGCTTGGAGGAGGATGCCGTTTTTTTGTCCATCTCACGAGCGCCATTATCAGCATAAAAACGCGACCGGGGCCAGTCTGCCAGTCACCCACTTTTTTGATACCGCTAAAACTTTTAACTAGAAAATCAATTAGCTCATCATGAAATTTTCATTAGCGATTTTGATGGCACTCGCACACAGTGCACCAAGCAAAGTGAACCTAGAGGACTCGGACTATTTTCCCGAGGAGGAACGTGGTTTAGACACCATTTGTAGTACCTTAGATAAGGAAGCCATCGTCGTGACCCATGACATGACGGATAATGGCCAATCGGGCAAATTAATCTTGGACAAAAAATCCGGACTATTGTCTGGCTGTGGCGAGCCAATCGGTCAACAGTGCAAAAAGGGAGTTAAATTTAACTGGACCATGTCTTTCCCAACTGGGATGTATAGTGGCAAATACTCCCCGTACATAATGATTGCTTTGTATTATCTGAAAGGTGAACTTACACGAACTGAACGTTATTACGGTGAAGGCTCTTGGTACACTAATACACAAAGCAATGAGTTTGAGTTGATTGACGCCAGAGACGTTACCATTCACATTTATGCAAACAAGTTAGCTAATTCTTACAACGCTCGCGCTACCATTGAGTGGGAATGTCTCGACTTTGATCCAGACTTTCCAATGAGCAACAAATGGGCCACAAACACATGGCAAATGGCACAGGCCATTTTGACCAAAGATTTCACGCCACAAATGGCCGAAAACTATGGCTGTGCAGGCAGGGGCGATCCGTTTGACGCCTACGGACCGACGTATGGCAAACCTGTCAATGACATTGATGCAGCTTTCCTGACGTGGAAGAAGTGTGTCAAGTGTGCTTCGGGTGAGGACGAAACCAAGATTGTCCCATACTACTATGATGCCACCATTGACTCGTGTGGTGCTTACATCATGAAAGGTAAATTTTAGCTATAAAGACACAAATGTTTTATGTGTTTTATTTCAGATACATCACAAGACTTCTGTGAATGCGATCGTGCACTGATGAAAGTGCTGAAGAATGCGCCGGGTGATACGGGCTACTCAATGTACTCAAAATATGATTGCATAAAACCCGGGCAAAAAACCATGTACGTGCCACTGACATGTTGCAAATGGAACGAGAACTTCTGGGCTGCGTACAACCCAACCTACTACTGCTGCGGTGCCGATGGTGTTCGCACAATCGGAACGTGCTAGTTTTCTGTACAACTCACTTTGCTACTTACACTGTGTTTATTATGCAATAAACTTATTATTAAGGGTGACCTGATTTGTTTATGAGCTTTGAGTTTTTTCCAGGAGTTTTCATCTTTGACTCCATTTAAAAACGGGACATTGACACCAAGTAGGAATTCTAGTTTAGGTCCTAAACTTTAGGATAGTTTGACCGGCATAAAACATGCCGCATTGACATATACTTCGGTTTTTGTCTAGCGAGTACCCAAAGGCTAAAACACAAAAAGATTTAAAATCGTTTTCATGACAATTTCTCACGTACGTGTTGTAATAATCAATTATCTTTTAAAACCCTACTATCGAGGCTACGAGTTCGGAATCAACGGATACCAGTGAGGAAGTGACAAGGACCGACAATTATATCCGTCGGTGTCTCCTTTGAAGAGCAGGAGGTACGTACGTTTACTTTATTCGACTATAGAGAAAAAATAAAAATGTTTTTTCTTCTACTTTTTCAGCTGGCTACGGCACTTCAACCGAAGCACAAAGCGTCATGTGAAGCTGTATCATGTAACGATTATATGATTGAAGATCGAACTCTGTCTTTTAAGGAAATGGATTTTAAGCTTTTTTGATAAAGGTAAAAAGTATTCTGCCGGAAAAATTAAAATCAATGAGTCATAACCTATGACAAATTAAAAATTAAACGCCCGGACTTAACCTACTGTACTAAACCCAATAAATCAGAATCTTGGTTTGCTTCCAATCGCTTCCGCTGCCGCTGCGTGTGCTGAGTTGAATGCTCGTCTCCCCTTACCCATTAGTCGCCATCAAACACGTCTTTATCGAGTCATTTTCAATGAATTGGGCGCTAATGGAACGGTTGCGTTGAGAGGCGAATCAAGCTTGATTGACTCTGATAGTGGCAAAGCACTTTTGCATAATGAGCTTGGTCTTACTAAGCAGTACATTGGAATGGCATCGATGGCAAATGGAGAGGCGCAGTGGGGTTCGTATTCAAAAACCGAACAAATGTTTACTGTGTGCGAGAAGATGTCATCAAAACCAGCTCAGTCTACAGGTAACAAAGAGTCTTGACTGAGGTTTCAATGCAAATTAAGTCTCTGATAAACTGTCAAACAAACAGCGCAACCAACGATCACAAGATGGTAAGTTCAAGTTGAGTTAAATATTTAACATCAAATTCCCTTAGACTTTGCTACCGCCGACTTCGCTATAGTTGATATTTTCAAAACGGAAAATCCATACGCAAACCATCAGGATGAGGAGTTAATAATCACCTGTGGCGATACTCAGCATGTTGCGTTCTTGATTAAGAAATTCGACACTGAGACTAATTATGACTTTGTTACTGTGACTGATCTTGTCGACAACAATCAAATACTGCGTGAGTTTTTTGGAAATAAAATTTCCGACTTTCTAACGAGATGATAAGGTGAGTCTGGCAGTGATGCTGTCCTATGCAAATGGTTTGACGCCGGCACTTCGTCGCTCAAGATTTCTTTCACTTCGGATGGCTCAGTAACTAGAAGCGGTTTTAAAATGATATTTGCATGTTTCGCCACCGAAGTCGAGCTTGCGAATAGATTGAACTGGAATCAACGAAATGTAACATCAACTGGTGACTGTTCACACGGTAAAGCGACATTTTAAAGCGACAATTTAAGTCTATAAATTGTTCAAAAGGAAGTGTTTGAAGAAAACACTCACTAGTAAAAATCTGGTCATAATCATATTATTCTCAAGTGGATGGAAAATTGACAACTACGACGACAACAACAACGCCACTTTTTTATGTTGATTTTAGTGTTGCTAATCAAACTATTGTGGACGAGTTTATCATGACTGAGCCCTACTTGACTGACGAAAAACGCACGAAGTCTGCATCCTGTGACGAAACCTCAAATATGGCTATCAAATTTAAAGAGTTCGACACAACCGCGAGTCTGGTTTTAGCGGCACGCAACGGCAGCATTATTTTCAGTAAGAAACTTTACTTATTTAAAAATTTTCAGTTTCAGACATCTCGGGAAATTGGCTCGATAATCAAATCCCATTGTGCAAGTGGCTTGACACTGGAAGTCAAGCTGTCAAGCTAGAGCTGAATTCGGACAATGGCAATAACTTCGTGAGCATCGTTTTGATGATGGCATGTGTCGAAAAGTTTATTCCTGACCTCGGCTTTACACATAGATATGAATGGGATTCTCGAAATTTGCTTGAATCTGGTGCTTGCCCAAGAGAAACACGTAAGATACAAAAAAGTTTCATTGAAAACGCTGACTTTCAATCATATTTCAGCGTCAGTGTTTGAACAGAAACATTTGGCCGGAAGAGGAAATGTGAAAGTGTCGTTGGGAGAAGATCAACTATCTAAATGGAGTGAGACAATAACATGTGAGACTGGTAAAGTTGCTTACAGGAAGGGGCATCTCATGTCATTACTTATAATATTTCAGTGTTTAATTCAGATGAGAGCCCAATAAGATTACTTGATATTGACACACTAAACGGTCATTTGAGTATAATCAGTTCTAATCATGACTTGGTCAATACCAAACTGAATGGAACTTCGACATTCGAGAAAGTTAGATACTATCAAGATAGTGTGGTGAATAAAGCTCTGGTCAACTATCACAACTTCATGGATAGCCAGTTTCATGCGTTGACGAGCTTACCGAGCCAACAATCAATTGTCTCTAACTTTGGCCAATACGATGATCAAAAGTTTTGGCAAGTGACAACCGATTCTTCGTTCACGATTGAGTATGATCGCGTTCAAATGAAACCCTTAAAACATCAATGGCATAAACTGCTTGGCCCAGTCTCGTTGTCTGGGGTGGACATGTTCAATCTTCAGTACGACTGCATAACTGGTAAACAAATTAAAATTTTATTATTTAACCCCATTGTTATTAAGAAGACAACAAATGTCCACTTGGTTATCACGGATTGGCGCCGGATTGTAGAGACATTGATGGGTTTTTTAAACATTTGTTTATTAAAATTTTTTGACCGTACCTAGCAAAGTAAAAAATTAAATATCGCTCAAAAGTTCCGACAATTTAGTATTTCGTTTTAAATGAGCAAAACCCAATCATTACATGAATGTCAAATCGGATTAAATGGATGCAGTGAACACGCTCAATGTACGAATGTTAGAGGTGGGTACAGATGCGAGTGTATTGGCGATCATTATGGGACCGGACTATCATGTCAACGTGAGTAAAAATTGTTCGTGAGTTTGAACTGTTCATGATTTTTTCAAAGAACACGATTACATTATGGCAACGAATCGACCGCATGGTCCGGACGAGTATCGACAAAAAACGTTCAAATGTAAACCGAAGGAGCATATTCGTTTCAAACTGAAGATACTGGAAATAAGTCAAATCGCAAATGACATCCTCATCATTCAGTTTATGACAGCTGACGGACAAAAGCGATATTATTACGATTTGCGATTTATTAATAACTTCATTAAAATGAACAAATGGTTTAACACAAATTTTCGTATGATGCAAGTGACATTTGACGCGCGTAAAATACGTTCAATTGGCTTCGACACTGATAAGCACTTGTTAACACCATTTACTTATAGCGGACTCGAAATGCGTGTCTCGTGCCAAGGTAGAGTACTTGACAACTACTACTTTTTAAAACAAGGGTTTTTTCATGGAAAAAACTTAAAATGGACTAAATTAAAATATTAAATTAAGCGAACGATATCAACCTGAAATATCAACCAGTCAATTTATTAATTGTCGGAGTTGCTCTGTGCATTTACAAGTTTTTTTCGCAAAAAGGAACGAAATCAAAGGTGATGTTCATTATTTTTATGGCCGTTGTCGTGGCTGTTCCAATCGCTATTATTGGTGCCATTATAAACGCTCGTTTGACTTTAAGTAATGCAATGGGATTCAAGTTGATCGGTGCTGAATTTAAAAAAGCGCCAAACCATAAGTCTACTGAGCTTGAATTTGGGAGAAGAACAGTGGATCTGTCTGTGCTAACAAGTTTCAATTGCTCAGAGATATTCCCACAATTTATTGCCGATTATATTGACGACACATTTACACAGAACCATGATGCTATCTTATCCGATATGTCAACTCATCATCGGTACAAAGACAACGATGAAGTATTGCCACGTTTACTGTCAACCAGAACTGATTGCGAGCAAGATGATGCTTGTTTTACTGTCTTCAATTACAACAGACCGTATAGTATTCAATTGGATCTCGAGTTCAAACGCAACAAAACACTGTTCTACTGCTGTGATCCTATGTTAACGGATCCAATTGTAGACGTTTGTAACTTGACTGAGACAGTGATAGATGGAGATAAATATGACCAGAATCCTTTATTATGGGAACGAGTCATTATCAAGCACCAGTAGTTAGACTTACTTTTAATAAAAAAAAGTCTTACTTTTTATTTCAGGCTAACACTAGTACCAAATCTAGTACCTTGTACTTTGCTCATGACTCGAAACAGGTCGATCTTAATCAAGGAGCGTTCTCGTCAAAAGTTGATGTTATATTTAACATGGACGAGGAAAAGACGGCTCAATTAGAGATGATGCAAACATTAGCTCCAAGTGTTTTGCAAATGAGGTGAGTGGTTCAGTTACCACTGATTTGGTAATACACAACTTCACTGTTATAGTAATCGTCTTCTTCGACGATATGCCGATGCTGACAATGACGAGTATGTGATCAAGGACATTTGTAATCCATTTGATACACTTGATAATAAGGAGTATCGTTCACAGTTTGGTATTAACAAGACAACACACAGCCTCTGTTCGCCTGGTTGTATGGACTTCTACTATGATGAGCTACAATTTTTCAGCGGTGTCACCAGTCGATCACGTGAAACGTTGTTCTTCAGTAATTACACACATTTGGTTAATACGGTGTACCCATTGCCAGTAAGTGTAGGACGGAGTTATAATCCATCTTTTGGGTTATGGGGCGATCGACATCACAAACCAAGTCAAGACATCGAACCAAGTCGACAAGCCACCAATTTCACCAATTGTCCAGCCATTTGGCATTTATTTAAAGTCGAAGCTTCAGTTTACCCAATTGATGATAACTTTAACATGTGTAGAAATGAGGGTTTCTATGAGCAGTCAGTAGATGAGAGCATAGATTGTGCATTCACTCAAACAATTGGCTATGGGTTCATGGCGATAGGGGCTGGTGCCATTGTTGCTATGTACGGTGCAACGTTTATGATGATCTACTTCAAGCGAATGGCCAATCCTTTGGCCTTCATGTCCGAAATTAAGGTTGATGGAAAGGCCAAACAAGACAAACTTGAAAAGTTCGGCTTGGATCATGGATTCAATGAGATACCACTGAAACCGGTTATTTCTCCGTTGTTATTACTCATAAAGGATTATACCTTGTTTCTGATCACACCGATTGTCGAAGCGGCTGATATAGTTCTCGACGGACTTTATGTGATTAAAATGGCGCGTGCTCTGAATCGTTTCTGGATAAGTGCCAGTATAATACGACTGATGCTCAAGTTTTACATTGTTGCCGTTGTCAAAGATATTATTCTGAACTTTCTTTTGATTGTGTCATTCTTTGGTGAAGCAATGAGACATCCGCCACAAAAACAACTACAAATTGCAATGATTATCAAGCTGCTCGGGTTTTTCACCGAAGATACTGCACAAAGTGCGCTGCAATATTTTTACTTTGAAAAGTATCAGCTCTATAATGACGCTGCAATTATTATGAAATTCATCATTGGTTTGTTAGTTTTGATCAAATCAATCAACACATTGAGAGCGTCAGCTAGTGAGGTTGGCTTCAATAAGTTGGCAAAACGTGATTTCATATTTGTGTTGGTTTACTTCATGTTAACAGTGGTGCCTTTTCTGCGAATGATTGGCCTCCTTGTTCAAGCAATACGTGGTGGCAGTTTGGTTCGAGCTGGGTGTCTCGAGTATCGCGTCTCTTTTGATAGCGAACGTAACATCCGAGACCTTGAGTCATTCGAGGTTGACTATCAAAATCATTTTCAATGGGATGATTTCTACATAACGGCCAGGGACGAGGGCAAGTTTTTCAACGAAAACAATGCCACGTTAAAACGATTAAATGTGACACCCTTTAATTCGCAATGCCTAATTTCAATTGATTATATTTATTTAATAGGTGAGTTAAACTACAACTGATAGATGCACCTGTCGAGAGTCTGCTGAGAAATATTTGACTTAAGGATGGGACCCACCGATTCTAGATTTGATTCTGATTAAACCTACCACGTGTATTCCTAATTTGACCCCTAGCAGCTCTTACGGTCAAAATAACCGATGATCCGGCAACTTTCCCAAATATTGAGAATTCAGTGGGTTTTGGTCCAAAATGGTGCTCCCACCAACTTCAAAGTCTCTGAGGTCATGTTGACTATTTTACTTAATTAAACTAATAGGTATCGGATTGACAATTGTTGCAGTTGGATTCTTGTTTTTTGTTTACTTCTTTGACTGGATAGTATATGGCCGGAGTAAATTTACACTGGTTAAAGTGCCACACAAAATCAAGTGTACAAGTCGGTCACTACCAACTAATGAAGCGACAGTTTGTGGTGCTCAAGATCTCAATATGAGAGTCAAAGTTCAATTTGATGATTCTTTCTTTGTTGTGGACGCTTCTCATGCCTTCAGTGATTCGCAAAGCACGCGTGCTCGATCGCTTTGCTTGAAAATAAGTAAATTCTTTCATGATACTAGAACACCTGAAAACTCAACAAGATCTATTCAACTTGGCGATAGTAATGTTTTACTGGAACGTCCACATGGACAGTCGTTTGATTCTCCGGGCAACAGGCTTCGTGTTCAACAATAATTACAAATTCTTTTAATGTAAACTTGAAGTAATTTTTGCTCAAGCCACTGTAAGTGTTCAAACGCCTCCTGTCACTGTGGTGCTAAGATTATTTTACCGGGTCATATTATTCATGGTGAGCGGAACAATCATCATTGGTTTGTCGCTGACGTTGCCCCAGCTGTTAAATAAGAATCGCTTATCAAAGTGGTCGATGGAAACAAATTCCACATCAAACTTCAACACGAGTTCCGACTTTTACGCGTTACCGCCAGTTGACAGCAATGCGAGTAGTATCAGCTCTTTTGAGAATCAAACAAATAACTATATATTAATATTACGTCAGAATCGAACAAACCAAAGGAATGTGTACTTAAAATGAACTGATGAGCTATCGGGAGATGTTGACAACGCACAGTTATTTTTACTAAAACAGCCGTGTAATTGACCTGAACTATAGATTAAATAACACAAAACAAAGGTCAATCCATCCGTTTGTTGTCGACCTCACTCAAAACCGTAACTCGACTGACATTAATCAAAACTGGTTCAAATCTGACTTATCAATCACGAAGAGCTGCTCGCTGACTTTTAGAGGACATTTATATGTTTATGGCGGACTAGCCGACAGACGGCAAATACTTAAACTTGACTGGTGTAAAAATTACAACCCTAACCCTGACCAATGGGGTTATACCAAGTTGACAAGAGTTGGCCAACTTCAATTTAACTTCGCAGGCGGAACATGTGCCACTAATGGAGCTGCATTTGTACTTTGCTTTGGTTCGATAGGAAATCGCACATGTTACCGAGCAGACACGCCCATACCGACGTCCAACTGGTGGACGTGGTTCGAGCCAATAGCGAAATCGCATCATAATCACAGATTGTCACTTATCGCGTCATCACAAGGTAAACCGTTTACCATAAACAGTAGTATTGAGTGTTTCTTAATTTCAATTAAATAAAGACGCAATTTTCGTCACTGGTGGCACTGAGCACACTCAAACTGAGCTGTTGTCACTGTCAACTTGGTCGTGGGAGAAACGCGCACCATGTCCACTATCTCATTTAGACCGTATGCCCACCTTGTATATTAATGGTTCATTTTACGTATTTGGCCAACAAGTAGAAAGTGCAGACGTAATTGCTTCAGCGGTGGCAAAATTTGATCCGTTTGAAAATGATTGGACAGTACTTGGTGGTTATGGCCCAGCACGCAAGAAATTTTCAGTTTTAAATACCAAGCATGGCGTTATTATTGTTGATGGTGAAAATGAAAAGTTAAAGCTCTGTTCAATAAGCCCTGCTAAAATAAGTTGTGGTGATATCGAGAACAGTGGACAAGAATCGACAGTATGGGATGGCAAAACTATTTTATTCACGTTTGACGACACCCAATGTCCAAAGAGTTTGGCTTTTCCAGTCATGCTTGCTTTGACTACGACATACTTGCGTTCGTCAATTGATACGGAAGAATGTCACACTGGCATAATGACTGGATGTCATCCAGTAAGGATCGAGTTAAAACGAACGATTTTTTTTTGCTGAATAATAATTGAAATCCGCTCATTCCGAGAGATCGTCTTTAAAATCAAAAAATATCTCGCGTCAAAGAAACACACCTCAACTTATTGGCTTGACGGGTCAACAGTCGACTGCATTTTCTTTCAACAATCAAGAAGTGTCCAACTCGTGTGGTGTGACACACGAGAACAATTTCTATATTTATGGTCACTCTGGCTCTTACCTTGGTATGAGTGATTACAATTTCACTATGGACATATCAGTAGACACACGACAAGTGTTGAAGTTGGTCGATTGTGGTTTGTATTCCTTTGGCAGACTTCCGTTTAATCACGCAGAAGGCGCATGTGCTTCATCAAATGGCGTTATTTTCCTTTGCTTTGACTTCATTAATACGAAACAATGTAGACGAGCATTGTCGCCGCTTGGCCCGTGGAGCGAGATACCACCCTCGACATTTGACCACCGAGCAATTTCAACCGCCGCTTCGCCAGGTTCAACAAGTTTTTAGATAGTCATCATTTGAATTGCTTTTTTATTTTAGATGGACTTCTTGCAGTCGGCTCGTACTTCCCACTTAACGTCAAGGCGGAGCTTTTCGAATTTGGAACGAGCGAATGGACGGTTGTCAGTGATTACCCATTCAGCAGTGGGCCGGGCATTTGCAAGTATGCCATGTTATTTATTCCTGACTTGTCAGCGTTTATTCTCATCAGTGGATGGAGTGGCAACGGATCTGACCCTTACCCGTCGACAATTGCCTTGTACCGTAATGGCTTCTGGATTGACGCTGGTCAGCTGAACACGCCGCGGTCGGTAAGTTTCATTTCCACTCATTAGTTTCAAATTAATGACTGAGTCAAAAGGGACATCAAGCTCAATGGGCAAATGGGGCCCTGATCCTTGCCGGTGGTTGGAAGACGCGGGGTGCAGTGTCAAGTGAGAAATGTACAATGGACGAGACTGGCGTGTTTACTTGCAGCGACACTTTGCCGATGTTATACGGGTATGATGGCGTATCGTTTCTCGTCCCATCAACTTACTGCAACTAGCTTTATTGCTGCATTCACTTCTCTCCTGTTACAGTTTGAGTCAAGTAAAATAGCTAAAATGAATAATACTACGTGCAAATTTATTTCGAATACTTCAGTTTAATTTTTGTCACACAAAAGTTTTTTGGGGAATTGATCCTAACCCTTACTGCTGTCACTCCTGTAAGTCCACTATTTCGATGTGAAACTTTTTATCAGGGTTCACAGTAGTTTTTCATTTTTAACTTCAATCGAGCTTTAAGTTCGTACTTACTTACAGCGTAACTTTCACACTTCATACACCTCACACGTCTTCTCGTTAAGAAATATCATTTGGAGTGAACTGACTGATTTTGGAACGATAAGAAAAAACTCATGAAAATCAACGTTAACACTACGCTCAAGTATATTTGAATCAGAAGAGAAACGGCGTCTTCAAGTTTGAGTTGGGGTTGACGGCAAATGACATGCCGCCGGGTTTGCCACCGGGCATCTCGAGCTGATCGAACAGGGCCATCAAGTCGTCGTTGATCGGGGCCGGGTCTGTGATTACTTTAGACAAAAAGCTCTTATTTTCACGAGTGCTCACCTCTTGTGCTTCTAAACTCTGGCAGCAAGAGGGCCGAGATAAGCGACAATTGGAGAATAATGAGTTTGAAAATCATCTGAATTATGTCTGTGTTAGACAAATGAAAAAATGTGAGCTCTTTTAAAGTGCAATGGAGGACAGTCTAAAGTTAAAAAGGTTATTCTGAATGCAGCTTATCCATGACCCAAAAGTGAGTTTCTCCTCACTCTTAAAAATAAAATTCACTTCCCACACACGCGTCTACATTCAGCATTGTTCTCTCTGGTCGATTATCGGCGACGAAACAAGTTTAAATCACCTAACCTCCATCACTCTCTTACTCTATTTCAACTACTACTCATGTAATCTACGGATCATCCGACGGAGGAATAGTCCGGATAAGTAGAGTAACACAATTTTTTACTGTACTAGTTGCTGCATAATGCCAAAAGTGAAAATTGGACAATATCACTACCAGTTTCTGGCTTGTCCGCAATGAACTCACCTTGTCCATTGCACTTGTTTTATAGCCGAGCTAATGCATCAAATATTAATGCGAATATACTAGCACACTACCAATCGCAAAGTGATCCACTTAGACAATTTCAAGATGCGAGGTATCATGGGGCCAAGTTACCCACTTCCTGAGCGTCGTTAGACAATCAATCTTTAGACAAACTTGCAGTATACTGTCATGTTATCCTTAAACATTCATTTAAATACAGTAACTACTCATCCAGTTTTTCCCAGACCACAAGACCGCTGAAATGGTGCAACAACAAGAACAACAACACAAAACCATACAGTCCATTATTTTTATAGGCAGTAATCCTCATTAACGTGAAACATTACGGGATAGTATGCATAGTGGAGCAGAGTCGGCTCTGAAATGGAAGTGGTTAATTTAATTAAATAAACGTCGTCGTCGTAGCATACCTTGCGTCTCACATTCGATATTATCCCCATAAAAAACGCATTTCTCAGTCGGATAAGCCTCGTTCGGCCAATAACCGCCAGTTACAATGATCCCGCCTTTAGTTACATCGT
>SCLD01086392.1:0-37927 GCA_004367895.1 Oikopleura longicauda | reverse complement strand
AAATCTGTCCGATGCGGTTTTTAAATATGCCTGGCGAACACGCGATAGAGCTCATTTTCTGAACTTAAAATTGAACTTCTCGTAGAAATTCGCCAACAGATGCGTTTTAAGAACAGATTATTCGAGGCAAAAAAAACTATATAGACCATATAATATGATCATATATGACCAAAGCGCTCAATTGAGTGGCTAAGTGAGAGGCTAAATCTTATTGACTATATTATTCAATGATCCTTGCTATGATATAATGCATAAGGCATCATTAAGAATCATTGAAACCGTATAATTGTCTCGACCAATTAAATCCCATATAAAGACAGCGTGTAAAACGTCCATAGGTCCTGGATTGGTTTTTGATTGCAACTCCAATTTGCCAAATTCAAAGATCGAAATTCAACTTTTGGTTTAAAAACTAAAAGAGAAAAAAAGACGAACTTGTAAGCTGAAAAAGTAAAAATACAATTCGACATTCGTTATTTGAAGAAGGCAAACGCCATCAAAATTCGTTAAAAAAAAGTAAGTATTGTAGACCCAAACATTGGTAAAAATTGATCCAACTTGATATCTATGACCATTTTTGACGAAAATAAGTCGTCATTCTTTCAGTTTAAAGTTTTTGCGCAAACTATTGATGTCTACCGTATTTCAATTACTGACGGCCATAAATTATATGGTGATTAGTCACGCTTAACATGTTATACCAACAATATGCATGTAACATATATTAGATTGTATATATGAGTGCATAATAAATTAGTCACGCACTTTAGCAGTTGACGATGAAACGTTTATTGAGCTTGCAACCGTTTGGGTTAATTGGGGCTAATAGTTTGGGTTGCTCATGGTTCAAGGGATTAAAATTTAATGCAGACAGTTTATGAACTTAAATGAGTGCGAAATGCAATTTGGAAAGTCACAGTCAATTCGATGTAGCAAGGGTCTGAAATAAACTTTGAATTCAAAATATCATGAAAATGGTTCCCTGATTATCAGAGTTTGATCTTGCAGGCTTATACGGGTGGGGCTGTATCAATTTACAGATTGATTAAGATAGATGATAATCATGCATGGTGTCAAGTTTCAACCTTTAAGAGGCATCACAGTGACCTTTCTTGAGTCATTGCATAGTCTGAAACAGTTTTCACAGACGCCATATAACTTCTGTTGAATTTTCTTCATCCCTTTTTTTATTGAATCCTAACCACTAGAACATAATCATCAATGCCTCGGTTATAAATAAATATTTTTGGCAAATGATTGCATTTTTGAGACTTTAAACAAACAAAAACAGATTTGTGTATTCACAATTGGGCTTCATCCCGCAAGTTCTTAATTCAATTAGGACTTGTCAGAACAGTTTATCCAAATAAGGATTATCCGAGGCCAAATCTAATCAAATTGTGGTAATCAAGCATTTTTATGATATGGGCCATTCAGCGATTTCAACGCTTATCAGCGTTCATCATTATCATGTTTTTATTGTTTTTATCAAATGGAACGGAATATCATATTCTTTGAAATGGCGTCATCAATATTGCTTAATAGGAGGAGAACGACTCTCTTTGTGAGCAGAATATGATATTTTATTCCGTTAGATATGTTAGTCATTTTTGGATCAATTTGGGTCATTTATTCGCATTTGACGAGCTGTCTTATAGTGTATAAGTTATTCAAGTCATCTTATATTCAAGTTGGAAACTTCGACCCATTATATAAAAAATGTTTTTAGATTTTCATCAGTAAGCTTGAAAAGCCACATTACTGAAATTCGTTATTCGAAATTGTTCAACTCAAAATCTTCGAATCTTCAACGTCTAGACAAAAAAACTAAAAAAACTTATAAATATTGAAACTAAAAGTTTTATAATCGGTTTGAGCACTGCGCAGTGAGCTCCAGATTATTCAACTTTACCAACGCAAATAACCTACCCATTTCACAAAAGGCCTACACAACAGAAACAGAATGTTTATAGAAAGTGGAGGAGCACCGCCACCAATGTTCATTGACACAACACCACAGCCAGTCATGAACTTGGATACGACACAGGCATATCATGCATATGATACAACTGGACCTGAATTACAGGCAACTGCCTTCCCATGGCAAGACATTTTGTCAACCGGAAACCAACCAAATCCAGCTGATTTCTTGGAACAAATTGGACTTCGACTGGTCACATTTGGTAAAGCATTTGATAGCTATGCAATGGATACTGGCATATCTGATATAATAACAGAGACAACCACAGAGACACCGACAGAGGCACAAACTGGCCTACCGCGACATCACACAGACAACCAATTAGACACGGATGATTCTGATAAAGAAAGTATTAACCTTCCAGAAACTGTTCAACAGATCAATCCCCACAACGGTCCAAATTCAATTAGAGAAATGAATGGCGGACGGGCAGGAGTGGTCACATATGACCAGGATTTGATGGATCAAATCCTAAATCAGTTAAACAGTGAAACAGCTGACAACGAAACAACAGAAGGTGAACTAGGACTAGAATCATTACTTGAACTTAATGAATGTCCTGGTCAATCACCATTCCCGTTTTGCGACGCCGAAGGATGTTCAAATTTTGGACTCACAATTTATGTCGCTTTTCAGATATTATTACTGGTATGTTTTCAAAAATGTATTTCAGAAAATAATTAATATTCGATTTAATTTAAAATAATAATATTTTAGGTTTTGATAGTCGCATCAAACTTGACAATCATTTCCGTTATTAATGATATGAATCGCAATAGTCGAAATCGCAGTTCAAAGTCAAATAATATTTTCAAACTCTCATTGGCTATTGGGGATCTATTTCTTGGGCTGAGTATCTTACCTGGTGGAATACAACAGTCGGTTTCTGCTCTAATCGACATTCAATCATTCGATCCAACAAAGATATATATCCAACGTGCCCAATCCCTTAACTCGATTCCAGCAATTATTTTTGGTGGTGGCGCTGTCATGGCCACAATAATTGGAATCTGGAGTATTCTGATGATGAAAATCGACCTTTTCCTTCGAATTAAATTCCCTTTGAGACATAATACTGGTAAATTCACAACAACAAATCGTTCCCGAGCAGTTGTTATCTTTCTTTGGCTGCTTGCTATTGGTATGGTTGTTGTCTTATGGAAGCCATTAGGATTCAGTTGGATGCTAAGTCCTATTACCTTGACCTACGCACCTGCATTACCATCATCTGATGGTAATATAATGATCCTCGTATATGCTCTACTCGTTTGGGGTCTTCCATTTCTGGCAACAATACCACTTGGAGCATACCTCCTACTAACAATAAGCCAAGCAAGAAAGAAACTTCATTTGAGAAGTCAAGCTAGTTACATCAAACGACATTCAGAACATACTGAAAGAAAAAATCAAAATCGACGTGACTGGGAAGCCATTTGTCGATTGGTCACTGTTGAACTGGTTTATGTAATAACTTTTCTTCCAATTCTTATTTCTCATTTTGTTTATTACAAATATGGAAAATGCAACACACATGCCATCTTAATGAATTTTATTTCGTTATACATTCTCATTGGTAAGATTTAATCTCAGAGAGATCAATCTCTATCTATAAACGTAACCATCTCCTTGTTCAGAACCAATTTTCACTCCCTCAGGATTTATTCGTATGGATTCAAAGCCCATCTTTTAGAACAGATTCGGTTTTATTTTTCTGTCTTTGGTGAGAAAATTTGGTTTGAATAGAGAGTTACGTTTAAAGATAGAAATTCACCTGTAGACTTCTTGTTAACTGAACCCAAACCCTTATTAAAAATTTTTAGCCGGCTCATTTGTGAATTTATTCGTTTATCACTTGATGTGGAAGGAGTTCCAGGTCAAGCTTCGAAGTCTGTTCTGCGGAAAACCCATAAATACTCATCGAAGTCAAGTCTCAACAATTCATTCCGGTTCTGGTGCGACTAGTGCCACTCTGGACAATCACAATAGCACACAGATCACCGTCACTTTTGAAATTCCATCAAGTTAAAAATCGTAATTTTTGCCACTTGTGACAGATGTCACATTTATGACGATTTTTGTCACGCGATGAAAATGATTCAGCTGTTATGACGCCATTGATCAGCTGAGTGATTAGCTTCAAATTCATGCTATCTGAAAATGCCTCATTCTACAGTTTCTTCATAGGTTACTCGAATCAAAATGATGCAAGTTATCATTGATTATCATTTTGTTCGATAACCATATTTGCAAATAAACAATATTTAAGCACACTTTTTGTTTACATTCTGAAAGTCATGTGATAAGCTTTGAAGTCACGTGATAAGAAAGTACCCAATACAAACCCTTAAACCTTGTCAAATCTGAAGTGTTTAGAGTACCGGCTAGCGTGAATTTCTAGATCTGTCCAAAATGAAGCTTCTGAAAGGGCATCTCCGGAGCGCCAAACTTATTAAAACCTCATTCAAATACTAAAACGATTTCAAAGTCTGTCCGTGTTCAAGTAAATGGTTATATGTAGAGGTCAAAAAATGAATAACTCATTCGACTAGAAAAGAAAAGTATTGTCACATTTACCGCCACTTTAACCGAGAAACACTTGATCTGGTCCAGGAAAATTTATTGGATGGAATATTCGAAGTTCAATTTGTTTTCAATGGGCATGCCCGGTCAGATCAGACATATAAATATTATAAATTCCTTGACAGTCGTTTTATAACTCGGACAAAGTGACTGACTGTCTCTGACAGCTCATTACTGTTATTCCAAGTAAAGTTTTACACTGTAGTCCAACTGACCAACAAGAATCGAGAAACCGGTAACTGAATCGAAAAACCAAAACCTCGAATCAAAATAAACCCGAGTTAAGCAGTTTTTAATATTCTTGGGCCAATAGAAATTGCAGCCGGAAAGTCACAAAAAAGTTTTAAAAAGACGTTAGATGTCGCTCTGAGGCTCTGAGCTTTATAAATTATACAGTATAAATATTATACAGCTTGTAAGGTCCGTTCCGAGAATAACTATTATAAGGGGAAAATAAGGGAAATCTGTCATCATTAAAGTCGGGACACCGCTTATTCTTAACCATCGTGTAAGGGGCGATGAATGTTCGGCACCAAATGTGACCTTCGGCACAAAGTCTAAAATGAAGTTCGGCTCGATGCCATTTTTGGAACCAAAAATGAATTTCGGCACTTAGATTCCGTAAGCATATGAATTTCGGCACAAAAGTCGTAAAGTCACCCTAACCCCAATTATTTTTTTCATATGTACCGGAGTTCTATTATGGTGCCGAAATGAAACTGGTGCCGAAATTAATTCATACCGAACTTTATTAAATTTTCAGAATTTGGTGCCGAAGTTCTTTTGCCCCTCGTAACGCACCGTCAAGTTTTTAGCCAATCTTCAAACTTGGGTCCAAGCGAGGATTAATTAACTAAAACTCTATACGTAATTACACTTTTCAAGATATAATATGGCCATACTATCCCATCATCTGAGGGATACAAACTTTAACTCCCGTAGGTAACAAAAAAAATGAAAGGCATATAAGTAAAACCGGCCACTAAATGGACGGTTTTGAAAACGGCCATTTCTCTGGTTGAACATGTTTGATATAGAATTTTGAATGTAGGGCCGGACTCATGGTGCCTTACTATAATGAAAAAAAAAGCTTATGACCCCCATTTGAGTACTTTCTGATGCCTTCAAAACCAAACCAGCCACTATATGGACGGTTTATCTACGGGAGTTAAGATAGCCACTTAGGGTACGTGACGTACTGACAGTGTTTTACCACCATGTACTGATAGTATTTGACCGGTTAGAAAGGTTGTTAAGGACTATTAACAGCTACAATAATTGTTTTACGAGTTAAGTTTCACGCTATTTATGGATATATAAAGAAATTCGGAACTTTTGTGAATGAATTGAAATAGAATACTATAAATAAGGTTCAAGTGGATTCCTGGTAGTGTCCTGGTCTCTTTTGCAGCACCACGATGGCGGAGTGAGTGCCAAAAGAGTCAAGCTGTGGTCTTGTTGAGTACTTGCCAATGAAACTCTCGAGATATATTTAGATTTTGGTGTTGTAGTTTATGGTGTTATAAGCATAATATGCAGTGACGGTGGTGTGGTGATGGTGTGCATTGTGTGGTACGGCACGATGGTGGTGGAGGTGGTACCAGACAAACACCATAATGACTCACTTCGACTTCTCTCTCGCCTCATCCCGAATCGAGATTCATTCTTCTAAAAAAATATTTCAATACTTTGATTTTCAAGAGAGATCATAGACCAGAAGAACCCGTAAGAAACCAAAAAATGGTAAGAATATATAATGAAATTTAAATACAGTGTTTTTTTTCATTTTAATGAATTAGAATATACTATCATAGTAGTTATTGAATTAGATTATGGACTAATTTGATCAATTTTCATAATTTTTGGTCCAATTTGATTGCGCTGACCGTAATTTATATTGATGTTGTTTATGAAAAATCATAAAGAATTTGAAAAATTCATCGATTCGAAGATTTCCGGTTCGTGCATAAAACTGTTGACAGACATTTCGACGACCAAAAATAAAATTCGGCAAGAAAATATACCTTTTATTTAAAACGTTCATATATATTTTAATTTCCGTTACTTAGAAAAACAGTTTTTGTCTGTGGATTTCGTATTTATGTCAGCGAATTTAAAATCCGTTTAAGGTTCATAAATGACGTTATGAATGATGAGTCATTGGATGTGCCAATTGGTGACCATTCGGATTTGGTTCAAACTGCAGTTTCCATCCTATCATGCATTGCGATCCTAAGTATTATTTCAATTTTTGGAATATTTTGCCTTGTGACAATATCACTAAAATATAAACTGCCCAGGTAAATATTGTGCTTACATCAAATTGACCCTTATTGTTCAACTTGGGTGACTCAGGGGGATCTCTAGAAAACTCGGGGGTCTCTTGGAAACTTTTTCCAGTCACCGAAAATATTTTCAAATCAAACTCAGATCCATGAAATTTAGCTTGAAATGTTTTCCAGAAAACCCGCTCACTCATGATTAGAAATAAAAAAACATGAAAAAAGGCTGGAAAATTTTCACGGAAAAACCCTCTCTGGAAAAACCCTCTCTGTTCGATTTTCGAAAAAGGATTCGTTAGTAAGGGTGTAGCCATATCATCACGATGAACTCTTTTGAATAGGTCTTTTTGGTTCTTTTCTAGCCTTCCCATGAGCCTAATCCATCGAGATCATGTTTGCTATCCCATGGATGTTAGGACTTGCTTAAGAGGGACTCGAGCTGACAAATCAGACAGTTGATTTTGCATTTCTCAGATAAACACTCGTAACATGACTGGCTTATGTCAAAACTCAATCTTTTTTTTTGGCTCAAAAACGCACTCTAGAGTGTCTCCGTGTCCCTCTATAATATATATTTTAGACAGAGTGCACATTTTGGTGATGGTTGGATGACTGTTTGCCTAGTTGCAGGCGCATTCTTATCAATTTCTGCTATCGTGCCGTTCTCTGCGCGTGTACTTTTTATTTTAAACTATGACAATGGTAAAGTAATACAAAGTAAAACACCATAAAATAACTTGTAAAATCCATTATTACAACTTAAAGCTCTCAATAACATTACCCCCACTTTCATCACTGTTTTAGGTGACCCACTTTGATAACTGTTTAAAAGGTGACGCTTTAATCTTCAAATACTATTTAAGGTGACGTTAGTCGAATTTTGTCACCCGAATCAGAATTGCAATGTGGTGCTTGGCTGCTTTCACTCGGGGCATCATTCATGTTCGGATCACAAGCTGTCTTAGCATGGCGCAGATGGAAAATTCAAAACGCTCATTTTTTTATTCGTTTAGAATATTGGGCTACTATTATTTTACTAGTTATTCTAGGTAGGTTGATATCGCTAACGGCAGCAGGGATGACAGAACAGAGAATATTATTGTTCTGTTCTGTTCTGCAGAACACAGAACAGAACACAAAGAAAAAAATTGTAGAACTATAACAGATCTAGAACATGACAAAATTACTGTTCTTTCATTCCTGAACGGCAGCAAGAAAATATCAAGAAAATAGTACCAACATTTTAGTGGATATGGCACAATTAACGCTTTGGCAAACTACTGATCCATTCCGATGTAAACCAAGTCGAAAAAATGAAATTATTTTAAAATGCTCAATTCACTACCTCCCCTTGTGGCTACTCAGTAATTTTCTGCACAAGGTATTTAAAATGCCATATGTTAAGAAACGCTCGTTCAAAATAACCATGACTGGCGAGCCGGAAGGTTCAAATCATACTGGTTCATTTGAGTCCGACATGATGATATTATTTGCAATAGATGTATAAAAAACTTAATTTAGGGTGTCTTGATATTCACAACAATTTTTTACTCCTGGCGAATGCAGCTCCAGTCAACAAGCAGTTCAATTTTTCGATCAGTTTCCGGCTGTTCATTAATTAATTCTTCATTTACGTGTGTTACAATTTCGCTTTTGGCTCCTCTGATTTGTATTTCAAACGACTGGCCAGCTCTACAGCTTTTATCAGTATCGCTTTTTATTTTACTTATCTTCACATCTGGTAAGCGTCAAAGTGAATTTTTCGAATCAATGTTTCGATCTCGGCGTCTGATTTACTGGCACCATGACTAGGTCTTAAAAGTGGTCTGGTATAAATAGGCTCAATTCCGGGATTCCAGATTCCATATGAATTAAATTTGGAAAAAAAATTATTAGCTGAAATTATAAAGAATACAAAATGATTAAAAATGATCCCAAAAAATTTCTCGAACTCTAGAACTTCTATGCTGTGCAAAAAAGTCCAGTTTGAAATTTGAGGATACACGCTTAATTTGAGTTTTTTTGAAATCACGGTTTCCAAGCATCAGATTAAAATGTTCGATTTTAAAATGTTGTTTTTTTGGGAATGAGCCCAGGTATAAATGGTAATGTCATATAAATGTATTTAAGGTGTAGCGCTTCACTTTATTCCAACTATCTTGAATGCAATCGATGACAGGAATGATCAAATCGTCCACCTACGCAATTCAGATCCTCAAAACTCCAGCTCAAGACTACTATCAACTAATGAAATCACTTCTAATGGCCAAATAAGCTCAATGCAGCACTTGGCTAGAGCTCGATTCGATCAAATGCAAAAAACAAAAGCATTAGTGCGTTTGGGCGCATCACGTGATATTTTATGTAACATTTCCACCCACGCAAGCCATCACAAATCATGTTCATTTATTGATCAAAGTTCAGTTGATGGATTTCCATCTCATCGAGGAGATGATTCACGTGTCGAACAAGGTAATTTTCTTATTCAAGGCTACTTGTATCATTGGCGATTCCTATAATATCATATTATTAATATAATCTTGCATTGATCTTTATCAACCACAATACCCTCCCGCAGGGCTTAAATTTTATGGGATGAAAATAATCCTAGATTTAGCTCGATTTAGCAACATTTCGTCTGTCTCAACCACAGCAACCTCAAATAACCTAAATAGCCGTCAAGCAAAGCTGCCACCGTCTCGACGTTACTCAGCTCATATTAGGAAACAATCTCACAGTCCGGCTCAATTGTCACAAAGTTAACGGTTTACTAACGGACTCCCATTTGATACTACACTCTTTCCCGGCTTATGAATATTAAGTCAAAGTTGGTAAACCAAAAAAGTCGATCGAGAATTGACAAGTCAGGAACAGAAATTGAAAGTCGACAAAGCAGAATTCGAAAATCATTTAGTATGAACGATATGAAATCATTCCTTATCCATGAAGCAAAAATTGAACGTAATTTAGAACGAACGACAGTTCTAGATTCCCGGTCCCCAGTACCAGTCATTATCAGTAATCAGGATAGCAGCTTACTGAAACCGATGAGAAGTCAGCAATTATTGAAGTAAAAGGGAGTTTGATTAATTTCAGAGTACAAAATGACTCAAGACTTCATCTCAGATGAATCGATCGAGCGCTATCAAATTTGAACTGGTCCATTTTTCATGCGCCCCCATACTAGATATTTATACTCTTGATAACAAACTTAAATAATTAATCATTTGATAGCCTCTTATTACTCAACCATCGGTTACATCAGTGACACTTTCACCAAATTCAACCTCGAATCGATCAAAAAGGAGTAGTCAAGAAAATCTCGAGGAAGATGAAACAAGTCTTGCGTCGAAAATGTGGCTAACGCCATCTATTATTCGATCAAATCCGATAAATTTTATAAAACTTGGGTCCACAACTGGCCTTACGATTCATACTGACGCTGTTATAATTTAATCATTCCAACTAATAAAACTTTAAAATACCCTCAATGTTCAGTTTCCCATTTGTTATGACTTTATTCGTTAATAAAAAACAGCGGAAGTACTTCCGGTGTAATATTTAATAACTCTTAAATTGCTTCAAAGCGTGTAGTTGTTTGAAGGCGTTGTCTCACAGTGTCCACAGTGTTTGCCTTCGGGCTTACATTGACACTTCAGGACCAGGTGCACCTGCAGGTGTAACCATAAATCATTATAACGGAGCGAAGAGTTTATTCTAAGTTTAACAAGGTGGGTTCGAATTTTACCAAACGTATATTTTTTCCAATAATGGTCCGCCCAATTTTGACAATTCGTTTAAACCTACGCAAATGTTGAATTCAAAATGTAGGCGGAGTCTGATTAAGTTCGACTGAATCGACTGATTAAGGTCGTCTGATTCAAAATTTCATTCTCGGAAGTTGGCATTCCTCTTAGTGAACATATGATACATTTTGATAATCATTTTTTGAAATCAAAATGTTCTTTCAGATATGTCAAGTAGTTTGTCAAAATAGAAATATATGCAAACAATATGTTTCCTGCTAAAACGTATTCCGATGTATTTCCGAGTTTTATTTCCACTTATTCCGGTGAATTTGGCGGAGAAAAATCTTTTGGCACGTTTGACACTTTTTGTCACATTGACATAGGTGACAGCTGTATTGTGACGTACTGATTTGGACTTTCTAGATTGAGCTTTTTGGATGTTGGTTCGTGAGGCATCACTCTCCAGAGGTAACCAAGGACAACCATTTTAGAGAAAAAAGGGCGCTGAATCAATCTTATTAGAAACGAATGTATTAATTTAATTATGATCAATTATCGGTAAGTTTTATAACTTCCGGCATTACTTCCGGTTCGAATATTGAAATTGAATTAATCGATGAAACTTAATAAAACCCAGATTGAAAGGATTTTTCTAGTGGTTCATTATATGATGGGGTTGGACATGGGTTTGGTAGATTATCAACTCCGAATTGGTCTCACATCGGATGGTTTGAATTCGGAAAACCGATGGGATTCGGAACGCGCATTTATTCCAGCTTAAATCAAATTGACATTGGCCTTTGGGAAAGTGATACCCTTGTTAAATTCGCTTCAGGAAAGAAATACCGTATCATTTGTTCCGAAAACATAAATAACATGTTTAAAATAAGTGCCATTTTTGATTACATAGCCGATACATGTTACATGGCAATTTTCCTATCTATTCGAAACACATCAGTATTTTGTTTTGAATCTACGTTTCAAATGATTCTTTCTGTATTTTTCAAAGTTTTTGAAAATGGAATGAAATATCAGTTAAGTCAAATAATTGAAGAGCATTTATCATTTCTAGAAGATGACGGTGTCGATTATTCTGAATTTTTGAAGGCACCAAATTATCCTGCAAAAATGTTTTCTATGCCATCAAAATCTTCCCTTTTTGCTTGGGTTTCAAATTGATATTCTTGCTGTCTGATTGGCCGTTATGTCATAATGATATAAATGGTCGAGACTCGAGAGCGCCACCAAGCTGGCCCCATTTTAGAAATCCTTTTAAGTTACGAACACTTCTACAGTTAAAATGGCTCATCAACTTCACAGGAAATTATTTCAAATTTTAAACAGAACAATGTTTTAATGTTAAAGACTTTATTATTAAGTAATTGGTAGTTTGAACGAGTGAGTAGTTTCACAGTCAAATATTTACTGATTAAAAAGTTCATGTTCTAACGCTCACCTGTAATGATATCGCTTCCGTTCTAGAAGTCTTAAAATCCGTTCTAATTGTATTAAACCCCAAGGTCAAGTGACTAACGGAATGTCCTTTTTCAATTGAATCATTTTTGGAATCAGACCGTTCGGTAAGACTTACCGGGTGAGTGTTTATAATAATACATGTAATCGTTTTGTCGCTTATCATTTCCATTTTGAGAAAAAAACAAACTTCCATGTTTGAAATTATAAAAAGGGACTTGCCATCCGATATGGATTCTTATATTAAAGAAAATGATCTACCAATACCAGAGGATGTGTATCAAAAACAGGAATAGCTTGATTTTATGGCAATTGTTACTCATTCAAAGCGGACACGGGCAAAGAGTGTCCGACCTTCTCAGCTGATCAAGAATTTTTAAAGTTATCCGAATGGATGACCAGTCTTAGTCTTCATGCGAAAAATATAATCAATGATGAGCCGTGTGTTCCTGTACGTGAATTTTGGCAGGAAATCTTACAGAAAAATCAATTTAATGAAAAGGCTTGGTTTCATAAATTATGAGTCATAATGTATTTTCAAAAACTCAAATTTGTTTCGACTGGTTCATAGAATACCCAGATTTGGACTGAATTTTGAAACCAACAAAGGTAAAAGAAAATAATCACATAAAAAAGACAACAGATAACTTAAAATCGAAATTTGAACAAGGTCCACAAACAAGGCAGATTATCGCAGCTTTTCGATCCCTCGAACATCGGGATTTCAACTATTTATTGATGGTGAGTATGATTATTTTGCCTTGAAAGCCTAACCGTCATTTAAGTGTCTGCGAAGGGGCGTTCACGTGTGTTCACGAGATGTGACAAATTATTCATTATTGCACTGTGCTTCAATATTTGCGGATGCTCGTGCTCTAAATACTCTTATCAAAGCTGGTTCGATTTTCTTTCAATCTTATCATTTTACGCCACTCAATATATCACTACTTCTTTACTACAGAAGACAACTCGACGAGATTCTCAAAATTAAAATTATCCCCAAGGTCGGTTACTCAAATATTTTGTGGTTTGCCTTCAGCTTTATTTTCGAAATTACGTAGGGACCCTACGGTAGGGTGCGAGTAAAGTGGTGTTCGTCCTGACTCTGTCCAAATGGCCCGGAAAAATTATTAAAAATGGAGCGCTCACGCCCACGCTCGCTGAGACAGAGCCACCACGAACCCCACTTTAGAATATGTGACATAAAATGGCACGGCGCATAGCCTTTACATTAATCACAAGTTCCCATAAGGTATGATTCATAACCATTAACAGTATGACAAAGAACGCCAGAAAAAACAAATAAAAAAAAATTTCTTATTCGAAAATGATAAATTGGCGGAATCGAATACACCAATGGGAACCGTCAAAAATAGTTTACGCCCGAAATCTGGACATTCAGACAAATCTACGAATGATTCGGCTTATGGATCACTACACACAGACTCTTCTGCATTATCTGAATCGAAAAGGACTCCAAGAACACCACGAACACCAGATTCGGACAGTTTGCAAGTTCATCGAGTTGAACGAAAGCGTTCACAGCGAGATTTATTGGAGAAACGAAGTAAATTAAATAACCATATCAGACCACAATCAGCTGTCCCATCAGGTGACTTTTTAACTTATACTTGCTTTCTGGTTGGCTTGGGGTAGTCGAAGTAGACTAAGACGAAAAGTTCATTCAGTTAAACGTGCTTCACCATCTCAAGTTATAAATCGGCCAATCACAGCTTCACCTGGTGGAAAGGGAAGAAAAAAGATCATTCCCAGTAAAGACGAAAATTATACTTTTAGGTGCGGTTCATTTTTGATTGAGTAGACTTATTTAGAGGGGGTCTCTTCCCGATGGTCATTTCAAATGACTCATTTGGTCTGCATTCCGCATTGGGGCAGTATAGAGACGACCACCACCGGGAAGACACATCCCACTTTATGACTTAATATAAATACTTAATTTGTTCCTCATAAAAGACGAGGAAATTTCCCAAATCGACCAATGACAGCGTCAACACTAGGTGGTATTGATGATGATACCCTGAGTATGGGTACAAATCAAACCGACCAATTTTCATGTGCTTCGATTGAAAAAAATTATTGCCGAATCATCAAGCTTCTTATTCACAACGGAATCCCAAAATACGAGATTAAATGCCCTTTTGTTCTGCCAGGAAAGCGATATTTCATCCACGCGACTCTGAAAAGGTCAAAGTTATTTCCAAAACTAACAACGGAAAAGGAACAATAGTTTATTCAATATGGAAATACAGTATTTCATCAGCTTATAGTGATATAAACTATATAGGGGGTCACGCATTAAAGTGGAACACCGGCTCTTGAACTTAAACACATCAGAGTAGAACACTTTCATATGATTTTGCATGTGTTCGAGGTGTTCCAGTGGAACAGTTCCACTCTAATGGGTGACCCCCTATATAAAGAGACACCGTATTCAATGATTCGGTTCGTCATTATTTTTCCAAAAATCAGTCATTTCATTTTCGAAATTAAGTAATATGTATAAGTTTTTAAGATATCGCCGTTAAGAAATCTTTTGGCCCATTCTAGCATCTGATCCAAAGATGCTTGATCGACTCATTCTTGCGGGATGTGATGTTAATGCAACCCTGGTTATGAATAATCTTGTTCTAAAGGGTCTGTTCAAATGCAGCATGAAATGCTCATATAATATGACTCATATAATGTTACTCATATTGAATGCGTCATTAACATCTTTATAAATTATAATACATTTGGCAAGTGCGCATTCCTGATGGTCATCGTCTCCATACTGCCCCTATGTGGCATTCTGGCCAGACCACCGGGAAGACGCACCCCATTTTATATGACCCGCATCTTGGAAAACTAGCGTTAAATAAAACTTTAGGTCTGCACTGGGCTGCAGAAACACATCCGAAAGTAGTTTCATCCCTTATTTCATCAAGACTTAATCCAAATGACCAAATTGAAAGAACAAAACAGGAAAATCACAAGTTTGGAGTTTCTTTTGCTGATAATTATAGTAAGTTCACATGAGGCCATCACTGATGGTCCATCAGTCGGTCCATAGCTGCACAGAACACGAAATAATAATAATTATCAGAGTCGCACAAGACAAGTAGTGCACTAGTTCGATGTATTATTGGTGGGAAAATCGAACAACTCAAACAGATGATTGCATTTGAAGGTAAGCTTATTGTTTCTTATAACCCGTCTTCAAAACCTCAAATTTATCAAGTTTTATATTGCAAGGTAATGTTAACGTGAGTGGAGAAGATTACTCTCCTCTTGGTTTGGGAATATTACATGGCCATCTGGACGTGGTGAAACTTCTTCTCAAGGCTGGTGCTGATCCAAATCATTTTCAACGATCACGAAGTGGTATTGCAAATGGCACTGCAATGGGTAAATATAAACAAAACTAAATTATCGAATTAATTGAGTATTACTTTAGCGGTTGTAATACACCCTCGAACGGACAGTAAAATAACATTACGCGAGAAGGTGGAGCTGATTGATACATTGGTGGAGTTTGATGCGAATCTTTTAAAGGTTCACACATACAAAACACATCCATATTCCCAATACGGAAGAAAAAAGGAAGCTAATACCATTGACTTCATTGGGATGATGTTGGCCAAATCGTCTTCAACTGATTATTCAGGTACTCACTATAAATTTTGGATTATCTTTTCTAGGCTTCGACGATTGGTTGGACATATTATAATGTGATATATATCGCTGAACAGAACGATTTAGGTAGTTTTGGAAGTATGAAACAAGATGAAAAGCGAAATTATTTGGCCCGGAAAGAGTTGCAAAATTATTTGGTTTCTATCGCAAGAGAACAGCTTCAAGCTCTGTTAGATAAGAATCAAGATGCAACAGCTGCATGTTTTGAATGTTGCCGAGCGTCGAAAGAACTCACGGTGGACAAGCTTTTCAAAAAGATTGCTTTTTGTGGGTAAGTGTCCATTTCTAATTCAATTGTCCTTGAACATATCTTACAAATCCTACCACTCACGCAAATTTCAGGTTAAAATGTAGAAAAGCATTTTGGAAAGCTAATCCATCACGTGAAAAAATTATAACTCGCAGGCGGAAAAAATTTCCATTTGAATCATTTTATTTGAAGAGTGATCTTAAGGAAAATTATTCTTTTAACTAATTTCTACATGAGTTGTATTTTCACTTTTATTGAACTATTCAACTATATTTTTCACTTTATTGATGCTCACTGCCATTTCTTACTTTTTCTGCTATGTCAAGTTGCACAAATATTATCCATTTTTTTAATTTCGTACGTACTTTTCATTAAAGTACATGGTATGTTTTTATTTCACATGAGTACGTTTTAGAGTAGAACGCTGTCCAATTAACTTTTGTTCTGAATTCGTAGGTCGATTTTGAGCAACTTACCTATAATTTATTAGATGTAGACTAATCAAAATCAGACAAAATCGATTTCAAATCTGCAAACTCAAATCGGCAAACTTAAAAACTCCCAATCAAAACAGATGCTATCAACCATTGCATTGAACAAAGTACAAAAAACAAGTAGAGCTCCTAGTAGAAATCATCTAAAATGAGTACCATGGCTTCTCGGGCGACTATCCGCGGACATGGTCGTCCAGGAAACCCATCACTGAAAACCTGCTGTCCTATCCTGGTTTACCTCTTTAATATTTAATAAATACTATTATTTATTTAAGTTCATTAATTATTTCTAGCAATATAACGATGGTGAACAAGGATCCACACACATAGGAAATACATGGATCATAATATTGCCAGATGTATATTGCACATAAAAATATTTTAAAATTCTAGTTATTTATCGAAAGAAACATCTGGTTGAACTGTATCTGTCGTAAACTGAAACACGGGGTCATATTAATTCAAGCCATCAAGGTTACCTCGGCATCTTTGGTTATAGCACCATACCCAGTGGTGCCACCAGTGTCTTCTCCGTCAAAGTCATCTTCATTTTCGCATAATTTTATCATATCTGCATGTGGTTCTGCCCAGATTTGTTTCTCTCCTGAAGCAAAGAAACCATAAAATATAACTCCAAAAATATGCACACATGCAGCCATTACAAAAACATCTCGCCAAGCTTCCCTCGCATCTGCCAAATCTTCATAACGCTGAAAAGGATTTGTTTAAATAGAAGTGATTAGTGATTTTTACTATAGTCTATAGATTATTGAAGATATGTCTTCAAAAATCAAGAATTCTGACAAAATTGTGAGATCATAGAAACCGTATTTTTTGTCATAGCACCACCCACAATTGAAACCAAAATGCCAGACAGAGTACCACATGAATTCGTTATTCCCATTAAAATTGACGCATAGCGTGGAGCAATATCCAAATGATTCACATTGAACCCTTAAAAACAATCTCTCCAAGTGTCCTAGTTTACTGAAAACATACCGGAAATGGCAAGACCGGAACTACCGACAGCAATTATAAGAGCGCCTACATTCTCAATCCTTGTTTTTGTATATGATAAGACCAAAAGAAAAAATGCTTCTGTCCCGAATCCACCACAATTCATCACTTTGCGAACGTTCGTTGGTGATAGAATTTTTTTAGTTCGCAATCGATCAGCGAGAACACCACCACAAGGAACCACAATAGCCATGACTAGATGAGGTATTGAACCGATTATACCAGCTTCGGATGGTCCGAGGCCTAAAATATCTTCCAAAAACTTTCAATTAGATACAAATGTACAGTTTATAGACCACTTTATCCTCGATTAAAACGAATTTGGAACGGATTCGAGAGTATCGGACTGGATTTAATCCAGATATAGTAACCAGAATTAATCGAACATAAATATTGAATTTTTGATTTAATAGCCGGTTTTCAAGGAAAATTTTAAAAATTGTATAAATTTCCTTTGATTGTGAGATGATTAGCATATAGAAGGTCCAACTGCGACAGAAATTAGCAACAATGATAGCCCAAACTGGCAACGAGGTAAAAAATGATTTCCATGGACATTTGAAGAATGACTCTGTGGCGTATTTGTTGTTACCCTTAAATTTTATAGATATTAAAGGGTGATATATCAAGAATGTTAGGGCGTACGACCTTAAACGGTTTTCAAAACCGATGTTAACTGTACAGTAAGATCTCGATTCTCATGTGATCGGTCGGCATGGATAATTTTCATTTAAATGATCAAAAGTGACTAGATTCTTATAAAGATTTTTCAATGACGATCACATGTTAAAACATGGTTAAACGATCAATCCATCTGTTCCTGAACCGGTTAAGCTAGAGATAAGCACAACGTCCCTTAGGGAATTATCCATTACTGATCTGAGACTAAGATCAGCTGCTCTGAGATAATCATCCTTACCTTGTCTCCAATTGATCTCTCGATATAGTCCCGTTCTTCTTGAAGAATAGTCGGATGCGATGATGGAGTATCGTGAGCCTTTCACACGGTTAATCTATACCGTAAAGATGTAGCATATGGTATGATACGACGCTTTTTTCATGCCAAACTCACAAATTAACCCCAACCGTAAGCAGAAATATTCCCAACCAGACAAAATTGAGAGAACACGACACATAAAATGGGGATAAAAGACCAAAAGCACCATATTTTTCAACCAGAAATCCACCAAGAGCATATCCTAAAACGGGTCCAGCATATGATCCACAGAAACTTATCGTTGCAAGCCTATGATCAGTTTATAAAATCATTTGTCAAGTCATATGTAATTATTTAAGTAGTCTTAGAATATTGAGCACGAATAAAGATTTTTGATTTTTCATAAACTAAGCTTGATCTTTCCAATGGTGGTGCCCATTTTGACCAAATACCATGACATGTTGGATAAAGCATCCCTTCTGCAAGTCCTTGCATAACTCTCAAAAATAAAAGGGCGCCATAATTTTGAGTTTTAAGACAGATTGGGAGAAATAAATTAAGAAATGTTGAACCCCCAACAGCTACTGCAAAAAGCCTGAAGATGATGTTACGAGACCCATATTTCATGTGTCTTATAGCCCCGATAGGGATATTAATTGGCACTTTTGTTTGAAAGTACAAAATCAATAGCGTCGTTTTTTCTTGACTTGCGTTTTAATCCCATAAATAATTTAAGAAAAAAGGAAACAGAAAGATAATAGATAAAGGTTCCAATAATAATGCATGAGGTATATGATATTATCACCTCCATTTTTCTAGAATCTTTTCTGAATATTTCTCACTCAATTTGAGGTGTGGCCAGCAATTCCACTGCGGTGACCTGAACTTACTGGTAAGGTGGAAATATGGACGCTAGATATCCGGATGGTACTTGTGTAATAATATATCCCCAGAAGAATGAAGAGTGAACGACTCCAACTTTCTCAGCATTCCATGAAATCGTAGGTAACCTTTCTTCCTTCTCAACATAAGTATCAACATCTTCAATGACTTGAAAATAGTTTGAGTACAGGTGAACAAATGATTGTTCAACAATGATTTCGGAAATACCAATTGTTCTTAATTGGGATGCGTCTTCCCGATGGTCGTCGCCTATTAACTGCCCCACGCAGAATTCGGACCAAATTGCCATCGGTAAGAGGCCCCCTCTTTATGGTTGGATTAACTTGAATAGAATATTAGAATTGATTATAAGACTTCATTTATAAAGATTCATACAGGGTATATAATCTTTCATTTGTACTATTGCAACATCTTATATTATATTATATATTGGGTTTACGAATTGCACTCATACGGTATGAGTCATACCGCTTCAAGTTAACCTTTAAATGAGTGCAATCTCACTAATTTTTCATGTCAGTCCTAAAGTTGTGCTATTCTTTTGAATTTTTAATTCTGCAACTTTTTCTTTGTCGAGGTTCCTCACCGATCAAAACTGGTTTGAACAAGTTAATCTGTCGGTGTGTAAACCCTAACCTGGCACCGTTACATTTTGTAGTTTTGTTAATTCGGTTAGAACTACACCAAGATTACACCTCATCGAGAAGGTCAGCATAAAACCAATACCTGTAAAATATAGTAATTTTTTATTGAATCATTGATAAATTTCGATTGCATCTACTTACATGTTGCCCATGCTAACACATAGCGCTTCTTTGTATTGGACCAATAGAATATATCTCTGTTCTTTACCCCGCTTTCCCAAAATGAAGTACTATACAAGGAAGACATTTCTTTCTCAGCTGTTTGAAATATGGAAAGGTTGAAATAATGAAAAAAAGAAAACGCGCAAAAGGATGATGAGAAAAATACGACGGCCGGAGAAACGACGACGCCTATATTGAACATTATATACACCATACCGATATAGATTTTAGATTCTAAAATTAAGAACTCATTCACTATTAGAATCAAGTTATTACAAATCGTATTACGAGTCTCGTGACGCATGGAGCTAGAACAAAAAGGCCGAAACTGTGGTGTCGTATTAAGGTTTACCACACATATTTGTACCTACTGGGATCGACGTACAAATTGTACTCCCAGACCGGTTTGCAACTTCTGAATTTATAAAATTCGGGGGACTGACTGTCCAAACAGCTCGTTGATATGGTCTTTGATGATATAAGCGTTGAACTCGATAATGAATTATCCATTTTTTGAAAATAATCTTTTCACGTTTCGACAATGTCGAATCGACATTTTGGCAGACAGCTTGGGAAACGACTGTTAAATTGTTAACATGCGAAAAGAGAAACTAAGATATATTCAGGGTTTCACAATTACATATATTGGAGTTAAATAAGCGATATTATGTCCTTTATAATATGTGGCCGATGGACCAGGGTCACGTGATGTATGGTCCCTAAGTTTAATTTTCTAAATTGGACGTACCTAGGGTATTATACTAATATAAGCCGTGATATTGCTATTTCGATTGCCATCCAATTGGCGTCATTAATATTACTCGTTCAATATGGATGCAGAAATTCGGCTGCCATTCAACTCAAGATCAATCGACCTCTGCTGGAAGTCTACCCTTAAGACTTATAAAAAGGATGCATTTATGTTGTCTTCCGAGCCTAGTATTTGGGATATAATCAGGAAATGCTTGTTCTGTTGCATGCTCTTAAATACAAATCATAGAAATATGTCATAAAATGACTCATCATCCATAAATAGGATGCAGTAAAGTTTAGTCCTACCCATTTAAGTTTTCTCTTTTTGACCAATTTTGAGTAGTCGCCGGACAGGTCCATCACGAAGATTTAATATTCATGATTCACTTCTATACAGGCTCGTTTTATTCAAGATTGTTCCCATTTGGAACCTTTCCTGATTAGTCCAATTCCGTGGGCAACAATTGGTTTGAACTCAGGACCTTTTTCGGGCGCCATCCCGGTTGTTCATCAAACCCCTTAGGGAATAGCTCAAAGCAAAACAAAAACCACTTGATTAAAATTAATCTGCACTATGTACTCTTTAATAATATTTGTGGTAATACTACATATAAATATATAATAATATATTATTTAATAGTATTTCCAAGTTATGATATGTGTTTTTTTGTTTAAAACTATTTTCTTGGATTTAATCAAACTAACAAATAGTCCTCCAAAAAAGCTCCATACATTGGTCAAAATTATGGGTATAAATTGTCAAACATGAAATAAATTCAAATCTCGAGGCTGATACTGGAATTCAATCGTCGCTTCAATTATCACTTTCTTGTTCGAATATAGAACTCATCTTCTAGTTCCACATATCATTTGAATAACTGTCAACTCCAGTAAACCTTCTTACAAGTGCCTCGTTAAATACAGTTACTAGTATTAAACTTAATACTGTAAATGTTTAACTCAGAAACGATTAAAATAGACTATTTCAAATGGTATAAAGCGATTTATATTAAAACATTAATGTAATCATAAATGAGTTTTCAAAAGAACTATTTTAGATTCATCATAATGACTTTGGTGAAATTTCACACTGACCTCAATTTTGCGGCATTATCAAGCAGTCACTCTATCAAAAAAGTTGCTTTAAAGATGCTTAAGGGTGTGAGATACGAATCATACGATCTTAAAACGTATCTCAGGGCCACAAAAATTTCAGGAATAACTATATTTTTGATGCCCTGATTTCAAAACTGAAGTTCTTTACACAGAAATGACACATTTTTCAAATACACATGAGAGTGATAAATTTATGAAGAATAACCAAGTTTAATATTTTGATTTCAATGGTGATAGATCAAGATCTTCAATACGATCCATAATGTAGTTTTCAGTAAACCGCTGTGGCGGGATTATGCACTGAAATAATTTCTTTATTTGGCAATTTCTCGTCAAAAAGACGGATATTTCACTTGAAAGACGGATTTTCATCATATATCCCCCCTCTTCATTGACTAAAAAGCTTATAATTCCCGATACAGTTGAAATATCGTCTCATTTTTTTGCATGATATTTTAACGTTTCTTATCAGATCGTATCTCACACCCTTAAGTTAAGGGCCTTAACAGTCACCCTACCGCGCTCAGATGGAAGAGAAAACGTAACTAAAAACAGCGTTATTAAAGCTTACGTAAGCATAATACTATGCAAAATTTCCGGTCTTTTCCGGTCCAATCGAAAGGCACCAAAAGTTGCGCATGAAAATTTCAAGGGGAGTCTTGGGGGGGATTTTAGAGATTCAAGAATGTTTAATGCCTTTAAATTCGATTTTTAAGCTCTTTGGCCAGATTACCGTAGGGTGACTGATAAAATGAATAAGTCTAGCCTTTACTTTCTAGGTGAAAACTACTTCAAGTTCGATAAATAAGAATAACTTAAAAAGGAAGTAACCTTTGTTCACATCCGTTTCACATAAAATGTAACAGTTATACAACTTATACGATGGTACAAGTGACGCATATGATTGGGGTGCGTCTTCCCGATGGTCATTTGGTCCAAATTTCGCGTAGAGCAGTATAAAGACGAAGACCATCGATAATACGCTTCCCACTTTATGACAACTAGTTTCAATTATCTTCTCATTCTGGAAAGTAATTTTTGTCAGCAACTTCCATTCAAATCAGACATCTCCGATGACATTTTCGCAATCAGTGAGCATTTTTGAGGTATAGCATGAATAGCATAAATAAACTCCGATACAATCGAGCCACTGAATCAATATTTATCCATATGCAATCTCACTCCGGTCTAGTTGACCACCCACATAAAAGGTCGACCTGATACGGTTGGTCATTTTTCAAATTGGAACTAGTAAGGATTGTCAGCACATTTTTAACAATTAATATTATAAATCATCACTTAGTCCAAGATTCGTTGTTTTTCAAAAACCTCGAGTCACGGATTAAAAGGGAAATTTTAAATTAAATGCTATTATAGCTTATTTTCAGCAGATGAACTTACGGTAGGTTCTGTATTACGGTTTTTCTTCATAACTTTGCTTATAAGAAACATAAAAATAGTCTGATAAAGGAGCCATAGCATCAAAATAACAAAGGGAAGGATTATAGAATACCAAGTCATTTTTTCACCGTTTATATTAGGAACCCAGAGGCAAATATTATTCACTTGAGTTCCTTTGGAGTCTTTTACTGGTGATATTTCTGTCCTTAATTAACGATGATTATAAATTTCCTAATTATTTGGTTGATTTAACTCTTATTGGCAAATCACGAAACAAAATTCAATTTTGGGAACGTGACCGAGCTTGATCAAGGGAAACAAAATCCAGGCGAAACGGATGACGTCATACACTATACGTGTATCTTGATTCAAACTCCATGACCCACAATCGACGTTATGGTCCACAACTCAATGATGGCGTCACTAAAAGTGAAAAATGTTTTGGGTTTTGTTTCCGTGAAACACGCTGGGTTATATTCCAAAATATTGCCAAAAAGTGTTAAAGGACTTCATTGAGCTAACCTGAAGATACAATGACCAATAGCAATTTTATAAATAAATCCTGCTGAGAATATAAGCCAGCCAATGATCAGTATAAATGTTTCCCTAATTTATACTTTTCGAGTTCATTTTTATGAAACATTGCTGTCGATAGAACACAACATTCTAAGAGCGACAAGAGAAGCATTTACTCACAAGGTGTTTATGAGTTTATCTTGTCTTTTATTGAATTAGAATTCAGAAAAACATTGAGTCGAATGAATTATATTGAGGCTAACAGGACTTTTTTGAGAGGGCTGAGAGCTTCTTTTCTGATTTTGCTGTTTGTTTTTTTTTAATAATTGCGTCGATTTTGGACTCTTTAACATGGCGGTAACTCCCAAATGGTTCATCCTAGAAGAAAAATCTACGAGAATTTGTAGTACTCGAAATAGGCTACATAGTAAAGTCAGTTCCGGGTTATATTGACCCAATCAACCTCGACACCCTTTATTAAGATCTCATAATCCTGTGAAAAAGTGGCGCAACTGTAAAAGTCAATCTTTTTGTCGAAATTAAAAGGTTTGAATGATATGTTATTGTCAGCCCTTAAGTCCCTTAGTATTTGTTACATCCGTTTTCATTGTAATCAATAAAATTAAATTAACAGCTGTTTTATAGCCATGACTCTACCCCAAACTTATGAGCATGCCGAGAGACATTTTCTGATAGCGTAAGAGACGAAAAGTAAACTTTCCTTATAAAACAAACTGATTGGGAAGCAACAGACAATCATTGAAAAATAATAGAACCATGACCAACAAAAGTCCGAAAATGTTCTAAGGGGATTTCGGGACAGGCTGGATAGAAAATTATTGTGTCCAAATAATGACTTGCTCCATGAATCCCTGCCTTCGGCTTTGATTAATAAATATTTCTTCCATGTCAATCGAGTTCCTCCATGTTGAAGCATTATCACTTTAAATTGATCAAAAAATTTTCTTCCAAAGACAAGTCAAATATCAAATTCTTGTTAATGACATAACTTCAGTCAATTGATCTGTGAATATTAACAGTTGCGCTGACTTTTTAAGAGTACATCACAAGAGTTATTTAGACATCTTTTGATTTATGTGCAGAAAAAATATATATTTTGTCAAAAACCTGAATTCATCTTGTTCACTGCCCAGAGCAAAACTTCTTCTATTCTGATGAAATACTGATTTTTCATGATATATTTCTTATCATGCATTCAATAAGTGGTGAGTTACAAACTTTTTCAAATATGGTTTTTCAATTTTTAAATACTATCCTGGAAATAACGGAGGTATAGGAAAAAACTTTGGCTTTGTTTCGGTTGAATCTTCTCTTAAAATTCTGTTTGAATGTTCCATACTTTCGCACAATAATTCTTCTCTTGAAAGTTATTCAACTTCCGATGGCTTTTTTTTTGGATTTTCTAATTAATATCTATTTCTGCTGTCAAAAGTGCTCTTCAAAACCTTTGAACTTCGGAGGACACTCTTTCGGGAGTGATGAAGCGACCTTATCGTGACTGACTTCAATCAAAAAAATACCAAAAGATAATAATTACGACGTCAAATTCTCTTTAAATATCCATCGTTTAGTACGGGACACTCGTTATGTAAATAAAATCACGATCGGTAGCAAAACTAGAGGAACCGCCACACTGGCCCCGAATAAAGTGGTATGACTCCTTACAATGATGAAATGAGATTGAGCGAAACATGCGGAATTCGGACGATTTCATCATTCTCAAGAGTGATACCACTTTACTTGTGCTTTGAACTATAGTCTATAGCTGAAGACACTGTGCGGATAGGCGGTCTCAATTTTTCGTGCAGTAGTTCGCGAAGTTTTTCAGAACAACGGTTTTAAGGATGCCGATACCATACTTAAAATATCTCAGAATTGATATTCATTGTGACATAATCGGTGAAACTTTCGAAAGCTATCTATCCGTACAGTGCCTTCAGCACTTCTCGTGCCATTTGTGTAACTTGAAGAGTGATGAACACAATGGATCCTCCGGAGGGTTCGTTCAACTGGACAGTAAAGACTGCTTTCATAGTGAGATTTAGAATTTCAAGTATATAACGAAGACGAATAGGATGGACTCCACGATTTCCAAAGCCAAGGTTAATTTTTAATCAGCATGCAATCTCTTCGTATATATTCAACAATAATCATCAACCTGACCTCCAAATTCTTTAGATGGCGTCCATTTTATATGTGCGGTACCTTTTTCTCGGACACCCGAAGACCGATTCTCATGAAATTTGGAGGGTGACTCATTTGATCGATTTCCATCCAATTTTCGACTAGTCCAGAGAGTAACAGGTTATGATCTGACTTTAAATCGAGAAAAAAATAACAAAATCTATATTTATAGGTATGATTACGTAAAAAACGCTAAAATTCGAATTTTATGGGTATTATTGGACGAAATACCCACGGGTGTCCGAGAAAAAGGTACCGCACACATAAAATAGACGTCATCTTAGCCAATCAAACAAACAAATGTTACAATTCGTATATTTTTTCATTATATTTATTGAATGTCCGTGGAGATAAGTGATTTGTGAACTGAGTTACAGAATGAAGTGATCATTTCAGACCGAGCGTACGAGCTCTGTCTTTCAAATTGACGTTTGTCCTTATGGAATCAGCGAAGAATTTATTTTTAATCATGCTCCAAATCGTTTTTTCGTTTTTATATTTCTTGTAACCTTGTATGAGCTGTCTATCTTCATCGCCACTCCACGGCCGTCGCTTTTGTGGCGAGCGTAGTAGTGTTTCTGATTTGCGTTTGTCTGGTCTATTTATTGGTAAAACTGATTTATATCGGATTTGAGATGACGAGGGGAATGTTTTCTGGCGCTCAGCAGGAGTAATTTTACGTTTATTCTTTACTAATGGAGCTATTGAATCGTTGTCGAACCCTTCTGACCAAACTGATGATTGGGATTCAACCTGATGATCAGAGTTATTTTGTTGTTGAAGAACTCGAGGTTGGCCTTTTCTACTTTTCAACTGATTGGAAGTCGATTCGGCCAGGCAAGTCACGCTGTGCGAAGGCGCTAGCGAGTCTCCGTCATCTGGTACGCGATTTAATAATGAAACGAGGCCTCTGTCATGTTTGTCCAACTCTGAATGCTCATCGGATGAATTTTCTGTTGGCAGTGTACGGTTCACCATTTCCGTTTTGTGTTTGTTGGCAGTATATTCATGGCGTGATTTTCTTCGATTGGATGCGGATGATTTCGGTCGTTCGGTTGAGTCTTTTTCACATAAACTTTCTAGGTCAGATTCAGTGCTATCAGGATCTGATATTGAGCGAGCAGGTTCTGCATTGTTTCGATCTTTCTGAGGTCCAAGTCTATTAGTCTGTGTATCGACCTCGTGGCAATCTAGCCATTTTGAAGTTTTTGCGTAGCAGTCGTCAGCCTTGGGTAGCGATCGGTTGTTATTTGATTCGTTCTGAGGGATAGCTATTGAGCTTTCTGTTTCCATCCATCCATCCAGACTTTTATCTATGTCTTTCCAATGATTCTTAATTTACTATCGGAAGTTTAATTTCGATTCGAAACTAGAAGTCAAATATATAGGGAGGACTAGGTGATACTGTACTTTTTTCCAGAAAGGGGACTAGGTAAAACCGTATTTCAATTTTCAAGGGGACTAGGTGAAACCGTACTCAAAGTTTTGATGGGGACTAGATGAAACTGAACTCGAGTTTTTGAAGGGGACCAGGTGAAACCGTGCGCCGAATTTTGATGGGGACCAGGTGAAATCGAACTAAAATTTCTAAAGGGCACTAGGTGAAGCCGTACTCAAATCGTATTCGGAACCATTGTACTGAGTACGGTGAAACCGTACTAAAATTTCTAAAGGGCACTAGGTGAAGCCGTACTCAAATCGTATTCGGAACCATTGTACCGAGTACGGTTTCACCTAGTCCCCTTTAGAAATTTTAGTACGGTTTCACCTGGTCCCCTTCAAAACTTCGAATACGGTTTCACCTAGTCCTCATCAAAAATTGGGGTACGGTTTCACCTGGTCCCCTTCAAAACTTCAAGTACGGTTTCACCTAGTACCCTTTGAAAATTGGAGTACGGTTTCACCTAGTCCTCATTGTGGAAAAAAGTGCAGTATCACCTAGTTCCCCCCTATATGAAACCAATAATAAGAAACAATCCTGTGAAACCATCTGGTATCATCCTAGGACATGACGACGATATAACGGAAAAAGTTTCATCATTGTCTGCTAGGGGCTTATAAGTTGAGCCAGAAAAGGGATTCAAATTTTCGAGTTTGTACTTTTTCAGCGTATTTTCCATAATATATCGAAATGCCATTTTGGCCGATTTCTAAAAATTTAGAAAATTATTCTTTGATTTTGGAATTTAATGCAGATAAATGTTAATGAGAGTGTCTCATCGGCAGAGAATAATTGGAATGTTAGAATTTGGAATTATTAAATATTTTTATATTTTCTTGCAGCCTTGTTCCAGCAACCGTCTCATTTCTCGATGTCGCCGTGCAGAAGGACTATTCATGAGTTCGTCCATAGTCGCCAAAAGTTCATCGGGGCGAAGCTAAGATGTGGTTTATTTTATGTGTAAATCAGAGTTCGAAAACATGCTGAAATTCCAATCGTGATTTTGAACACTGGTGTAAATGGGACTTTTAATCAAAGTAAATCCGTAAAATACTCACGCGAGTTGGTGTTCTAGTATCTCGAAATCGACGTGCTCTTGATGGTAGTGGTGCACTAAATGTTGGGCGAATCAATTGATGGTTTACACGTCGGCTCGTTGGAGTATCTTGAATTTTAGTATAATCTAATCTGGTGGAGCTCAAACGCTTTTGTGATGTTTTGTTGTCAATTTTCAAGTTAGCAAACACCATGGATATTTCAGGATCCGAATCAGATGTGTTAAGAAATTTCGGTTTTCTTGACTTTGTACCAACTTGAACTTGGCGACCATTAACGTAATCAATGACTGGCAGGCTTGGTTCCCCAGCAGCATATCGACTGTCGACGGTATGATTGTCGATATTTATATACGTTGAACGTCCACGAAGATATGAATTGGCATCATCATCATTATCGGTAGCAGTACTGTCCTCAGTAACTGGTTCTTCCCTCTCAAGAATGGTATCATATTCATCCTCCGAAAATACAAAAGATTCTGAAACCATTGTAGTCTCTCCTGGAAGCTCTGATGGAGTGAGATCAAATTCTGAAAAACATTATTAAACTTATGATGATTTAATGCAAACTACCTGACAAAGTTGATTTATCCATTGTGAAGGACCCTTGGTGGAGATGAGGGTTTTGTCTTCGCATACGAGCAGCTAACTTATTGACAGCATGAGCATACATGGTGTTCTGAATCCCATACATTGGATTGTCTTTGATTACAGTTTCATCAAACTTCGGCGCTTCTTCAACAATGAATGTTTCCCCTGACAATTGTGCTGGACGGACATTTTCTTTGTTGACAAGCCCACGGATGAACTGTTTGGTCACATGACCATCGGAAAAGTTTTTATTTATTATCGTACCATTACTCAAGCATGTTGAATTGATTGTTTCATTGTACTGATCCATCTGTCCTAGAACAAATCATTAGAATCCGACAGTGGGCGAGTGGACGTTATCTACCTCTTTCAGGTAAAAAGCGAAATTATTTTCGGCAACTTACTTTCAATGATAGACTGTTCAACAGTCTCTTCCATATCTTGATGGTCAATTCCACCCCATTCGTTACCAAGCTTGAGTCTATTTTTCTTTTGCTCATGTATTTTTTTCTTTTGCAAATACTGTTCTAGTTTTCGGTCTATTTTTTCGGCTTGCTCCTCGTCAGAATCGTCATAATCGAAGAATTCATCGCGAAGCTCGAAATCAATATCCGGTTCCGTCATTGCTCGATGTTCAAACTCTTCAGTGATACGTTGTAAATCGCGTATATATCTTGCATGAAACATTCTAATGGAGAATAAATTAAGGTTACTGGAACGAAATAATTATTTCTGCTTTCTCTGTAACAGTTTTAGCCTAGAAAACTGGTATGATTTCATATGACACGTTCGACGTAACTTGATTGGCTACTCCTGGTCATTCGATTGGCCATCACAAGAGACGCATCTGAGTCATCTCCTGAGTCAACTAGACTATACATTCGGTTTCCGGTCACATGCATTTATTGCAACTTCTACATTTATTTTAAAATTCTTAGATGTTTTAAGGCTTATTATAGCAGGAATGGTAAGAAAGCTTTTCGGTCTTTTGGATAATCTTCAAATTTTTCAAGATACCATTGATGATGGGATAGCCCACGCGGCAACAAGTTGGCAAGAGTATAGATTGCAAAAGCCACTAAAATGTGATATTTTAAAGAAGTATAATTTATACTGTAAAAATGAAAACTGAGCTATATTTTTTTGAAATTCGGCTAACTTCTAAGTCGAAAATACGACGTTGCACCACTTCAGGGTGAATTTTATACAACCCCCAAGTTTCATCCTAATCGGTCCATGGGTGCCCGAGTAAACAGTCCGGGACACCGAAAATAGATGCCATCTTAGACTAAGATTCCTGAATTTCAAAAATATATAAATTATTATCTTACATGCAGGTAGGTTCCATGCTGCAACGGCGAATCCGCACCATTCTATGGTTTCAGAAAAATAATTGGCTGCTGAAACATATTCGAAAAGGCCTCCTCTTGGAATTTTGTAACCAGTCTCTCCAGGTTTTCTCAAGTTTCTCAGGATATGATCAGCATGCAGATTAGCAGAGAATCCAAGGACCCACATACCCACCCCAACCAAAATATTTGGAGATAATAAGTCACCAGAGACTTGATTTACTTGGGTCAATGATAATCCCTGTTGAAATCCATTCCAAGTACAAAATAAGAATGCAAAAAATGTAATTGAAATCGGAACCGGCTTTGAAGAGCGAATTAGAAAAGCGTAAATGAAAGATCTCTGGAAATAATGAATTATCATAAGAGACAGAACCAGACTATTCATTGGGGCGACAGGGTTCGAACATGTAACCAATAAATAAAGAGGAATAAAGAAGGCTGGGCATTCTTGAATAATCCATGAGAGTTTTGGATTCACGGGTAGGACTGAAGCTGTTGCATAACGACTTGATAGATTAGAGGATTCAAACTTTTGTGAAAAAAAAATAGTTTGGCTCAAATAAATAATAATTCTTGAGATTTTGTCTACTCCATCCGTTCCCGTAATATGCTGGAATGACATATGTTAGAATTGGGGCAACAAATAACCCATTTCCAATCATTCCCATAGTCAGATACCAAACAACTTCTTCGGAAGACATTCGGGCGACACGATCTAACATCCAATCCATTTTCGGATTTTATCTAAAGTTTCCTCGTTATTCTTCAAAACAACTTTTGAGTTTAACATTCAAATAATATTATAAAATGAGTCATAAACTGTTTTGAAAGTAACGGATGCGCCAAAAAACCATTGTTTTTATCACCAAGGATTTTTATTTGGAAAAGAATCATGATGGGAATATAAATATAAATGGATTGAACTACACTGCTTGATAAGTGTGCAAAGTATCTCTTTCGTGCACATAAGCGTGCGTATGTGCCTGGAATGTGTTTTTTCGGAATGGTACTAAGAAAAAGGCAGTCGATGGGTAAATGTGAAGAGGCAGGACAGATCAGTCTCATTTTCGGAGGGTGTCCGAGTCAGGATAGGAATAAAAAGAAGTATTTATATTATAGTCTCTTTCGCTTTTCGACTTATAGCAAGTGGTGCTAATGGTCCCATTCGAGTTGAAGAATTTCGCTTTATTCGCTCTCGACGACTTTGTCGAGTTTTTGTCTCTACAATAAACGATAACGACCATATAGTTTTTTTAATTTTACCTGAGCTAAAATTTGGTTTGGGTTTTAGTGGTGGTTTAGGACCACGCATTTTGACAATAACTGATGGAGATAGACCTCCATCCATTTGTATTTCTTTAATGATTTCAAAAACTGGTATTTGACTCGTAGATAAATAGCCATATGAATCAATAATTTATGATATGATATGTTATCAATTAAATGCTTTCGCCATAATTTAAAATCGTGCCTTTGTGATAGGTTTTTTTCCTTTTGCTATTACTGTCAATTTTTGGAGGAGTAGGAGACTGACGTTTTAAGCTACCACCTGATGTTGATGGTTGCATATTCTCATACACCGAATCTCGGTTTTCTAAATTATTTTACATAAAGGCTGGATTGTACGAATAAAGATTCGCTATCAAATTTAGTTTTAAAACTAAACCTTTTTCGTCTTCTTTTGAACTCTTGGTTGGAGTTTCCTTCGAATCGACAATCGGAGGCAGTTCAACAGGAATAGGGCTGTGAGTAGTTGAGCCATAAGTCTGGATAATTTCACTTTCAGATAACTTAACTTTTGATGCTTTTTGTAGTTCGGCTTCCTTTTGTTTTATCGATTTTGCAATAGCTTCTTTTTGACGAATTCTTAACAAATCTCCAACGGATCTTATTTGAAGTTCTGGTTCATCTAGAGTCGATTCATCCAAGCATTCATCAAAACCAGCAGTGTCAATATCCTCGCGACCAAAATCTTTGTAAATCGAGGTTCCTGAAGCCCCTTTCTTCATGATAGCTAAAAAAGTGTAAATTCCAATGTTAAATTTTGGATCGGCTTACGTGTTCTTGTGCTCAAAGGACATTGAACTGGTTCTCTATCAGGAATATTTTCACATGATTGTGGTTTGTATGATGGGAAATGATCAAGTGTGTTGAGCGTATCGCTTGATTTCCCAGAACTGAAAATATAAATGAGGGTTCCTGTTGAGAGATTTTTGTTTACCTCAAACCAGATGATATAGATCCGATATCATGTGACTTCTTCAACTGGCCAAACTTTTCAAATTCGTCATTTAGAACAACATCGTCCGACAAAGTATCGCGGTTATCGTTATCCATTAATCGGCTCTTTCTGTTCAGTACTTTCTCGCTTTTTGATCGTGATTCCCGATCCAGAGCACGTGGTGAAGATGTCCAATCAGCAGATCCTATGAATATTATAATTTTACTAAAATAAAGTTCGTCCTGACTCTGTCCAAATCATCCGACAAAAATAGTAAGAATAGAGCGACCACGCCCACGCTCACATTGGAAAGAGCCACCACAAACCCCACTTTAATATATTTAGTAGAATAAGATAAAGTAACTCTTATAGTAATTTATGGTTTACCTGATCGAAATAAGAGAGTATGTGAGACCGAAGTATTTTTTTTTCTTGTTTGAATTTTTTTCTTCGGTGAAATAAAGTTCAGAATGCTGTCCTTCATTTCTGATATGCGTTGGGCTCGCTGAAAAAGTGTGAATACTAATTTACGTTTTTGTTTTTTACCGTTTGAATTTTTCTCTTCCCGATGACTTTGACAACAGGCGGCATATTCTTAACACATTCTGGATAGAACTTGTGGACAAGATGTACAATTTCAACAGGCGGCATTAAGATCTTTCTAGAATGACGAATCAGGAAACATACGTGATCATTCATTTTCCCACGGTCTGATGGATCTGATCCAGCTTCAATTACTGAATATTCCACTGTAACACTGTTCTATTCACCATTTTTATCTATACAAACCTTGTGGTAGTAATGCTGGCAAAAATACTGTGGCTAATGATGTCGCAGTCATTTTATTTTCATCTTGAGCCCTTGCCACAGAATACAATAACGAAAGTACCAATCGAAGGCATCGTCGATTCACGTCTGGAAGACAAAGCAATAAAGCTTGTAACGTCATAATTTTTCTTCGCTTGTCTTCGGCTCCTAAATTTCGTTTGAGATACCGGAACTCAGAAGAGATTTTGGAGTCATTTGATACCATACTTTTTCCGGCGGTTTAAAATTAAGAGATAAACATGGACCGGATATGGCAATGATTTAATATATAATTTGCGTATAAAAACGTGTTTCCGAAATACTAGGGACAAGCAGGAACACAATGCTAAAAGGGATACAAATCAAAGATTCATCTTTACCTTCACAAGTCTTCATATCAGCAATAGAAATATGTGTACCAAAATGCTCCGACGGTAATAATGGATTCGGTAGTTCACGAAGGAATGCCTTCAATAAATCGGCAGCGTCATTCACATTGATGACAGATGGAAGCGCATCTCCTTTATCCAATTGATCTCTAAGGTCACGTTGACGTTGCCGAGATCCAGGTTTTCGGAATACCCCTTCGGATTCAATTTGGTCGCGGATTGTTATTACGAGGGGTTGTATTCTAGCTAACTGATAGTTTTGAAGAGAAGACCCGAACACTTTCCCATTCTTTTTCAATTTCTTTTGCTTTGTAAATAATTTTCGACACTCCTCAACAAACGGAATATCAAGCTGCTTCGACAGAATACGTTCGACTATCTCGTGATAAAATTCGGTGTGCTTGTAAAATTGTTTTCAAAATTTTCTGAGTGGTTTTAGTATGGAGTAATTTAAAGAAAATATTTGTAGAAAACGTGCCTCAGATTTAAGTTTTATAAGATACTGCTCGAAAAATATCAGTCGATCCACATTTTCGCTATCATCCATTTCTAGAAATTTAGATTTGAAATTTACTTCATTTTAGCCACGAGTAGAAAATCTATTTTTTGAATTGTAATTTAACAGAACTTGGGCAATGTTTAAACATGTAGTTTGCTCAGCCAATCAGAAGACAGAAGTTTATTCTTCCATTGAATCATCAGATTCATCTTCTGATTCGTCATCAACAGAACTTGATTCCACTATCAGATTATCTTGAAGTAATCCATAATCTTTGAGGGTTTTGGAACGATCAGCAACGGTCAAATCTGCACGAGGATGCATTCGTATTATTTTATGTGCCGACTTAAAATATTCATGATTTCTCGTTTGGATTTTTATAAATAAACCTCTGAAAATCCTTCCGATCCAATAAATATAAAAAGAACTTGAAGTCTTTCGGCGTGTCTGAATCTTCTGATAACATTTCTTCCATCTGGAAACCGAAATCGAAGTTGTGAAACGTTTTTCTCATCTTTTGAAGGTTCCGGTGGAAGTTGATTTCCCATTTCTTCTTGATGCTGGCGGAGAGATTCTTCTTCAATTTTCTTTTGTTCTTCAGCTTCAATCTTTTTCCTAAAATTATTGTTACGGGTTGAATCAACCCGGTTGATCGTTGAATGAAACTCTCACTTTTTATCTGCTTCTTCGATACGCATTTTTTCACGATCGGCACGAAGAGATTTTTCATATTCAGATTCTTGATTTGAGATTTCGTCGTTACGCTGTTCTCGGAGCATTTCAGCTTTTTGATCATCACTTTTTCGAGAGTCCATTTGGTCTTTTGCAACTATCATTTTTGTCATTACTTGATCTACATCACACTCTCCTAGAAAAAGTAAATTGAAAACCAGAAATTCAACAAATTAAAAACCTTTTATAAGTTCTAGTGTTTCATGATTTGCATTTCCTCGTCCAAAGCTAAAAATCAAAATTGGATATTCGTCATCATTGAGTCTCCTCAGAGTTTGTGCTATTCGGCCACCAAACATTTTATCAACCTAAAGTTTACTAATAATTTCAAGATTCTAGACATCGCGTGATTAATCACCTGAGAATACATGCGCTGTTTATTATTGAGGTTTGTTACGTCGAATCCCCAACTGATACAACTCTCGCCAAGAAAAGAAACGATTGCGTGTGATGACAGTATCTGAGAACAGAAAATATTCGATTGTATTGAGCGCTCATTGTGAATATAAACAGCTAAAATCATTTTGACTCGTGACTCTATGAGTGGCAAAAAATACAAACCTAGCATTTTTCTTTCAATTACTTTATTATGAGCCCCATAAGCTTCTTTGGCAGCATCTTCCATAGTTCCAATAAACCAGATAGGTGTTTGTTCTCCGAATCTACGTTGAAACTCCTCCATAAATTGCATTGTACCGAGTGAATAATCTCCTGACGTGTCTGTCACTGAAACATTGGGCTAAAAAATGGAAAATGACCTCCCTCGGTTACCTAATGCAACTTTTTGATTTCTTGATTGTAATGTAGGTGTAATATCTTCTTCAAATAAGAGTTCTTCATCGTCGTCTTCCGGATAATCAATTTCTTCGTCCGAATCTTCATTATCAGAATCGTCATTAATTCTAGCTAAGAATTATAATAAGAACCGTCGCCCATGGGTCAATCCGTCTTTATTTACATATATTAAGCTTACCATTGTTCATATTAACTGCTCTTCCGGTTATTTCTCTTGGTCTGTTGTCGTCTACTCTTAGTTCGAGTGTAAGTGAAGGTGTCCCAAGTTCATAAAGTGCTTTTTCGTCTCCTACATTGGACGGCCAGCCACTCCAGACTTGACGATTGGACGGAATAAGCGTGAGTGAATAAACATCATCTTTTATAGATTTTACTTTTTTGACGCCTGGATACTAAATAAAACACATGGACACCATAAAATTACCCATAATTATACCTTCAGTTCATGTCGATCGTTATTATCAACATCATGAATTTTGAGAGTGAAATGTTTGAATTTTCTGTCCTCACTTGAATGAGAATTAAGGGTACTTGATTGTGGCACTGATGAAGAAATGGTTGAAGTTGATGAGGTTGAAGAAGACCCAAGATGGTTTAAATTTACAGTTGATGGAAAGTTTAAAACGCTAAATAAAAATATAAGAGAAGGTCAATTGTTGCGTCCAATGTGAACAAAAATCTAGGTTTTTTAAAAATACATATTTATTTTGCAAGATCTTACCTAAGAGGTAAATCGTTATCGGGTTGATCACCCGTTGGCCAACCGGTTAACTTAAGTTGACCGCCATCGCCAATTTGACATTCGACTTGAATGATTTGAAGAAGTGTCCCAATCATTCCATCCTCATCGAAATTAATTGATTTTTGTTGGCCACCATTAAAATTAATATTGAACTTTATTTGTCTTGAACTTGGTGGCGGGTTAGGAATGGACGGATTTGATTGACTGGCTGATGAACCGGATGGGTTTTCAATTGCTGCATGAACTGCATTTTGTAAATCCCAATTGTGTTGCTCCAAAATCGCCAAGCACACGCTTATATCATCTATAGCAGTACAGGCCTGAATATTAACTTAAATGAATGATGGTTTGGTGTGTAAAGTAGTCCTGAAAATATAATTACCTGAAAATTCGCCAAAATAACATTTCGATCATCCATCTTCTCTATTAAAAATCTAAAATCTACCTTAAAGTCAATGCATTGTCGCGAATTTTTGTTTATTTACAGTCAGATCTCTGGTCACATCTATTTAATCGCTTATAGCTTAAGATAGGCGCACTCTGATATTGGTCTGAGAGACGGACTGTACCCGATGGACCGAGAATAAATAAAGATCAATATATTTGGCAGTAAGTCTCTTTTTGGTCCATCTTTGTGGTCTTCGTTCTAATCGGTTTGTTCAGTTCCAATAAACATTCCTGCTTTTGGATCTGGAACTGTTTCTGATCTTCTGTAACGATCATTTTCTATTTTTTGGTTGCGTAGGCGGCGAAAAAACAAAGTCTAATAAATGTCTCAAAGAAAACTACTAGTGAGACAATTTGGTCTTCCATTTATTGATATCACTGAGATTTAACCATTAAGATATTTTAGATATTTTTAGAAGATTAACTGGTACCATTGGTAACCATTCCTAATTTAGTTTCAAAGCGATGTGGTTGGTTTCCGTCGGGTAAGAAAACATTAACGTCAATCAACCATTTTTCAATTGCCTCTTTATTTAGTCCACCCTTTCGCTCATTTTCATCATCCGAAGCATCATTAGCCGGTGGCAGATCATCAACCGAGATACCTTTTTCAAATTCATAAATTGGATCATTGGGCAAGGTAATATCGGGGTGGGTTGAAGAGTCATCATTGAAGACTATTGAAAGTCGATGAAAATGA